>WBNO01009840.1:244-24596 GCA_013400575.1 Peucedramus taeniatus
CTGGGAATAGCAGCTCTCTAATAATGAAATATGACTAAAAATTAAAAACCTACAAGGAAAGGATCACAGCTACTAAGTTTCTTGAATGTGTACTTTACACAAAATGGCTTTGCACCTGATGCAGTCACATATATTTGGGCAAGTAGGTCTTACAGAACACATTCATCTATGTATCAAGTCTACCATTGTAGTCCATTTTCCCAAGTGGCATGGCTTCCAAATATGCACACCTTCACTTGATGTAAAGAACTATACAGGAATAAAAGGACATGAGAACTTAGTTTTATGTGGTCACTTTGGAGGTAGGTTCAGATGCAGGACTTTCCCACCAACANCAGTAAGACTCATATTTCCTGACAATTCTCCAAGATTTTAACCTCTAAAAACTTAATATACTATCTTGATGCTTTTTCTTTGTGGAAAAAAAAAATCAATTAATAAATTTACAGTATTTCTTTAATCCTTTTAAAGAACATGCAGGTCTACAGATGATCTCTACAGATCATTCTTCACTACAGCACAGCATCATTAATCAAACTGCAGTTGGAGTTGCCTCCATAACAGCAAATTAGAGCCAGATGGAGAATGACTTCTTGAACAAAACTTTTGGGAACACTCTATCTCCAAGGTTCAGTGGTACCCCTTCTATGCTGATATCTTATAAGCCAACTTACCTATAAGCATAGAGGAGGGGAAAAAGGAATGCATTGCTGGCTGGAATAAGGACATGGAGGGTTGGAAACAGAGAAGACTTGAGAAAAGACAGGGAGTAATCAGGAAGTAAGGAAATAGAAAGTTGAGAATATAGGGAAGGACACTCACGGTGGCCAAACATTTTGGAAAGGGATAATAGGAATGGGATTATGAGGCGAAGGAGGGGAGGAGAAAGACTGCCCAGAAGAAAGAAATTTATACTGACTCAACAAGAAATAAACAAAACAGCTAAATTGTCGTTTTTTACACACAACAGATTTCGTACAAGTAATTCTTGTGGTATTTCAAGAATTTTAGTTGAATGTAAGCGACATTTACAGCTGTCAAAGCAAATATATAAAACACATTCTCTAAAGATCGCATATTTTAATTTGTTAAGGAATTATGGGTATAGCATCACTAAAAATGAATGGAAAGAACTGGCAATATATATTCAAAAAGCAAAAATGTAATTAGTGGTGATGTTCCAGCTGTGAGGATTTCTTCAGGCTTTTTGGACTAGATCAAGTTGAGTTTATTCTTCATTTTACATGTCCCTAGGAGGGCCTCAGAGTCAATCAGCACAACTTATCTAATTTTCTCTTTCAATAAAAGGATTATTTTAATAACCTTTATCTTATTTTGCAGTCTATTACTGATTAGGGCTGGGTCAAGCAGTATTGGCTTATTTATTTATTCTAAGGATTTCACAATATTCTAGAATAAATTATCATTCTTATTTTTAAACAAACATATTTTACCATACAATGGAATGTTAAAATGCCAGCGGTATTTCTGTTTTGTGTACTTTGGCATCATAACACATGACATGCAAAACAAAATTACATAGTTTCTCTGTCCCCATAATAAAAACTATCCTGTTTACTCACAGATTTTTTCACACCATTTTTTAAAGTGCATTGAGTGATCAGGAAAAAAGGAGGAATGGGATAGTCGGGATGATTCCGTATATACCATAAAACACATATATATTCAACACCTGACAGTAACATCCATAAACTCTGAAGAAATTAAGAATTTAACTCTAAATTCCTAAAGATGAAATGATTGTTAAAAGATGAAATGGGTGTTAGAAAGGTATTCTAAATATTTTCATTACATTTTAACAATATATTCGTATAAAAAGAAGGCACCTTATAATTTTATAACCTGCAGTTTTTAATTGTAAGAACGATGCCCATTATTTCTTTTTTAAAGATCCTTATACACTACTGGCAATAATCAGATGCATAGTAAGGCCATCTGTGCTTTGGATGCTGAAAAAAATATAAATGTATTTTACTGGTTCATGTCAAACATCCCAATTAGTACTCTGCTAACTCCACTCCATCAGCCAGGCAATACTGAGTGTTAAAAAGAATGTTTCTTGGCTTTGTAGCAATTCTATGTGAACTGATTATATGCATATATGTATGCAGAGCGTTCGGCAAATGTGTTTCCCTATAGGTTTACAAGAGTCCTTCTGAGCTTCTTCCAAGTCATGTTGAGGGGTGTCAATGATCATCTATGCAGTGAAGGGACATTTGGTTAGGAAATCAAACACCAACATTCAAAAAATTAGCTATTTAATCTCTTTATTGTGTTGGTTCAGAAGTTGGCTCCCTGATCATATATCCAGCTTTCCTAGTATATGCTGAATCAAATGATCAAGCCAAGTATTTTCAGACTAAGCTAAATTCCTGATTAACATCAAACTTCAAATTAGAGACTGGACTTTAGGGCTGCATAATGAATGTATTGTAGACTAAACCTCACATTTTCAAAATTATGGACATAAATATGCACATCAACTGATAAAAGCAATACACAAGGCAATGCATCCACAGTATGCATATTTTTGTACTGCCCATTCCTCCCTATAACTGCCTCCATATGGCTACTGCAAAATGCAGAGAAAAAACATTATAGACAATATAACAATTGCATTTTGCTAGATTTTATTGGATCATTTCAAGGGCCACATGATTTGTATTAATAATCCTCTGGACACGTTTCATGAAAGTTGAAAAGCTTCTATTATTTGGGGATTTAAGGTGATTTAAAAATAAGGAATATCAACAATATTAGCATTTTTTTCATTGTCATCTAAACTAACAGCACTCCTCTTTTGTAAGCGTAACAGTAGTAAGAAGGGAGTTTTGATAAGAGCACAGCTGGTAACTTGTAATTCTCTGAAGATGAAGGGTTTATGTTAATACCTGGAACTGCATTGTATTCACACTATTTTCCTTGGTCTATGTTCAGTTAATAATTCTAATATTCATTCTCTCCAGGAAAAAACCAAAAAGCCAGTGTTTTCAAGCAGTCCATATCTAGGCATGTTGCAATTATGGGGGCCTGAGTACTAATGCTCCTGCTTCCTTGTCACATGGCACATGTTCTTGGTAATCTGCTGACAGCATGAATCAGATGCCCAAAAAGAGAATGAATATATGGTAATGTGTCTGAGCAACACTCGTCAGCTGTCATTCATTCAGCAACTCATAACCTGTCCCATACCCTCATCCCCAGAGTGCTGGCAAGCAGATGAGGTTGACCAAGCATGCTTGGCATCTGGTGTAAAGTGGCAGCACAGAAGTCAGCAGTACTGCATTTCACAACTAAATATGTCAGAGAAGTTCATCAGAGAAGGCAAAAGAGGTTTAAACACTTCTCATTTATGGCAACTTATACTGCTCATCTGTCCCAGCAGAAAAATATTTATGTGGTCAGAACATGTAAAACTGGATCTATTGATTAATGCAAGTGCTTTGTTTAACTGAATATTCATACAGAATACTGTCATGTTTCTTTTTATGAAAATGAGAAAATTTCATATTTCAGATATATACATAAAATGTCCAGGGATGCTGCTTTTTGCAGAAACACAGTATTTAAAATCATATGTACTCATATTCCCTTTATTTCCCTGCAAGATCCTATTAATTGCCCACGATTTTAATAACCTCTTTAACAAAAGGTATACTATCAATTACCTCTAATATTTGGACTTATAACACATGGACCAGTAAATAAAATGACCAGCCTAAAATGCACAACAAGACAGAAACATATTAAGGAAAGCTGTTCCTGAGCTTTTGCCTTGCCAAAATTCCTGCTATGGATGTATAAGTGCCAAAGATGCCAGGAAAATAAAATAATCAGGAACTAAATCAGATGGACTCAACTGACACAGCTGTAGGGGGCTACTGGGCAATAGGTTCAGGAATTCCTGAGCATACAGTGAAAAGCTTCAAATGCTCTGGAAATGCAAGGGAAGGAGCCATGCTTTGAAAACAAAGTACCGAAGGGACTGTGCTGGTCCAGCCCCGCAGTCAGACTTGTGAGAGGTTAAGGGAACAGGTGTTCTATCATCAGTAGTTCAGTAGAGTGTCCAATCTTTGCTTGAGCATGCAAATGGCAACACACACTTTCTACAGAAATATGCGATCGAGTAACTCCTGGTCTTAACTCTTCATACCAAATACACCAAGTGTTACTGAAAACAATAGAATGTGACTCATCCTGTTTTGTCAAACTCTCACCAGGAAGGGTACAAAAGGAGTGAGCTGTTTTAATATCGTGAAGCAGTATAACACAGAGGCTTCCTTATTTTTGTGGCTCAAACACCAACATTTGCATAAGAGAGTATATTTAACTCACTTTTTCCAAATTATTACACAATATTCTTTTTAGCAGATATAATAAACACCCTTAATGCTTCTGTCTGTGGAATGGTTCCAGTACTCAGATGTAAATGTTGTAGACAATAATCGATGTACACAGTCTGGATTATATGGTTATGATATCCTAATAGAAATCTGGCTGTCTGCCTATGGGAGTTCAATATGAGCTTCATAGTTTATAGCATCAGAAACAGTCCTTTACAATATTATAGCCACATTTCTCAAACCATTGCCTATACATTATATCCTAATATCTGATTTTCACAGAAATCCATAATAATAAACAAACAAACCCCCTAAAACCCAGAGTGCTCAGAAACAAAATTCAGAATGAAAAGGCAAGCATTTTTACATTTTATATGATTTCTCCTGCAATTCATTCCTCAAACATCTGCAACAAGCTGCCAGAATGTGTCCATTAGTGAGATTTCTATGGCATTCACTAGCTTGATGCTCACTGATAGAATAATGTAGAAGTTTTACCTCTAATGTTTTCTGCTCCATTTCAGGCATCCACTTTAAAGTGAGATTTGGCCTGCATATGTTTTCATGTCTTGGAATATGTAATTTATGCTAATATATCAGAATACATATTAGAGAACACCAAAAAAAATCCTTTATGTATTTATACATTATGAGTCACATTCAGCACTGATTTAAGAAGATAAAAAATAGTTTGGAGTCATCATGTAACATGGATCAGTTTGGTTTTCATTAAATACAGAAAATTAAAGTATCCTACACAGCAAACTTGCCATACACTTGCCATTAAATTAAAATATTTTCTGGATCTAATTTAAAACCTTCACGCAAATGAAATATTTTGTTCAGTCTTTTATCTGCATCATATCATAATATCAAAGAAATATGCTTTGCATCTCCACTATAGGGACAGCTCTTGTTACTAATTTTGTTTCATACCAAAACTTCTGTAAATGTTTCAATGTTTATGCCAGTAACGTAACTGAAAAATTCTTTATTTTAATCCTGAAGCAATTATAAATGTTATGTAATGGAAACAAAATACAAATCCCCAGAGTGGTTCAAAGGTTCTCTAAGACTTTACAACAATTTATGTATGTGATAACTGTAAATAACCAAAACAGAAATCAAAAGATCTTTAGCATTATTGTACTGCAAAAACAATTACTGCCTAAACAAACTGAAACAGACTGCACAAGCTTTATTATCTCAACCTGATGATATCATTATATATTTAAGGATAATACTTTTATTCTGTATCCCAATAACAGGTTGGCTTTTAGCCTGTCTAGTAAAAAAAAGCAAGAGCCACATCAGGAAATGACCACCCTACATGGTTTTGTGAACTCCTACACCCAGAAGATTGAGACAGCAACTTCAGTGATTTTTTTGTTCAGATTTTGAAAAGGAATTCAGTGCTACTGATGAAGACCGGTTGTATACCAAATTCTAGTACAATTACAAAATATTTAGCACAATGAGTTCAGAAGGTAAAATCCAAATCCTTTATTTTCACAATCACTGCCTTTGTCTTCTCTTTGCCCTAGCTGTTCTGCAACTCAGCTGATTCTACTGCTTCCTGCACTTTTTTCTTACATCTCACTTTCCTCAGTAGCACTGATTGATTCTTAAGTGTCTTTGTTTCAGTAGTTTCTTCCCCTTTCATGATATGAAGAAATTAGTTTGCTTGTTGAAACTGCAGGACCAGGCAAGAAAAAATACAATTAGAGAAAAGATGGTGACAGAAATCTGAAGGGACAAGTCAGCCTAGATTACCTCTCTGTTTACAGAATAAAACAGATCTTGACTTCTTTTCTTCTTATTAATTCTCACATATAAAACTAATTTTCTCATATAAAACTGTGAAAAAAAAGATCTGAATCATTATCAAAACAGGTAAGAAAAAAGAAAAGAAGATCTTAAAAATACATCTTTATTTCATGCTCTTTTTTTATTGTATTTTGATAAAATCACAGCTGAAGTGGTCCTGATCTGACTTTTGCTTTTTTTTGCAAAAAAACCCCCAACCCCAACCAAACCCAACCAACCAACCAACTAAAACTAAATAAAATATAGATATGTTTGCATGGGAATATGTAGGAAGGTTCAACATTAGGTCCAGTGGTTTGAAAGATGATCATTTTTCTATCCTACTTTACTATGTCTTTCGTCTATGAAAGAAGACACCAGTATGTAACACCACACTCTTCATAGAGGGACTAAAGTTGAATCAATGATCTTATCCTATGCTTAATTTCAATTCCTCAGAAGATTAAGAGTACAGAAGACATTTCTAAGTCCAGGACTTGCCTCACAACTCTTGCACAGTGTGCTAAATTTGTTTTTCAGGTTAAGAACAGGAGGGAAAAGAAACCCAAGGGAACACATTCAGAGAAACTGCTTTAACCCTACCACTATTTTTGGATGTTCTGTCTTTGTACAGCATTAAGGGTGGCATTGTACAGTCCCATTATACAACAGATGTTAAATGCAAAGAAAAAAAGTCAGTTGTAAATGATTGATTGTCCTCTCTACTATTTCAAAATAAGCCCTGATTATTTATGTAGTTTTGGTCACTGCTTGAAAGCATTATATAAACCTAAACAATTGATCCATTTTTCAATGGCTTTTGTGTGTAATGTATTATGTATGTTTTTACATTCTTCTGTGTAAAAGGCCCTGGTGTGCAAGAAATGTTTAGAGTTTTGAGTGCTCCACCCAGTCCATATGGTAGGTTTGCTCTGTGTGTGAAACCTACCTTTTTCCACCAGGTCCATATGGCAGGCTTAAGCTAGCCAGGGCCTTCTATCCTCCACAGGGGCCATATGGCAAAGAGAGCTCAGTGAACACTCATTGACCTTCTATTAATATTTTACATTTCTCTAGCACATGCAGACATATACGAACTGATCAGATTGAGCAGAAAAGAGCTGGCTCCTGAAACTTCTTTAGTCACATAACCAGTACACTTATGACAATAGGGTAATAGATGTGGAATCTGTTTTTTTCAGTTTTATTAAAAACTGAGAAGTTGAATGTAAAATTTATCAAATTATTTGATAAACTCATCTAATATTTCAAAATATTTTGACAGATTATTATTTAATTATGTTAACAAACTGATACACATTGATACTGACATTTCACTACTAGTTTTTAATATATCCTTACCAGAATGGAACCAACTCCCTTAAACCCAACCACTAACACAGGATGCATGCTATAGGTAGTGAAAGTATTTATTTAAAGATTCAGCTCGGTGCTGCCTTACTAATAGCATGTTTTGAACAGGTTGCTGGCCTTTTACTGCATATAAATGAACTGGCAATAAACCAGAGAAAGAATAACTCTACTGACAGTAAACCACATGTAGAGAGATAACAATCTGATCAGTTCGTATANATTTCTTGCAGGCACAACACCTCTACCCTTAGTACTGGAGTAAAAGGAAGAGAGTATGGTCTGAGAGCTACAGTATCTTCATTCTACTGCCTGTACATTTCCTGAAAATGTAGCATCAGATGTCAGAACATGAGTAAAACATTTGCATTGGGTTGGATGACAACGAACATGGTTTTAAAATAAAATGAAAAAAAAGAAAAGGCAACTTTAAATCTTAATCTCTGCTTTCAAAGCAATTATGCTAAAATTGATACATTGTTATAATGTTTACAACGTAATCCAAAGTTTTGCTGTAATTCTGAAGTAATTTAGGAACCCTCAGCATCTTATCTATACAGAACGACGGAAGCAATTTATAACATGTTTATGAAAGTTTTATTGTACCTACAATCTGATTTAAGAAATGGAACAATATTCCCCAGTAGTAGAAATTTTACAAACAAATTTTACTTACTTGAAACTCAGAACATTATGAAATATAAAAACGATAATATATTGTTCTTATTCACAGGATTTATAGTGCTTTCATCCAGTTTCCTCTTGTTACAGTTCATGTAAATAACCTCTAGGTTGTCACATGAATATTCAAATATCGCAAAGAATGATCAGTGTTGAAAATAAATATCATAAAGAATTCAGAACAAGCATGCATGTACATGCTCCCACAGTTTATTTTTGTATATAGAATTTATGCTTTGCTCTGCAAACAATCAATAAAACATGGAAGAGTTTTCCACAAGGAATTTATCTTCTCATTTCAAAGGAGCCAAATAACAAGAAGCATTTTAAGAAACTCAAAGTATT
The DNA here is from genome assembly GCA_013400575.1 of Peucedramus taeniatus. Classification (NCBI taxonomy): domain Eukaryota; kingdom Metazoa; phylum Chordata; class Aves; order Passeriformes; family Fringillidae; genus Peucedramus; species Peucedramus taeniatus. The sequence continues at coordinate 8,812 of WBNO01009840.1, forward strand.
TTAATAAAGAATAAAAAAGGCTAACTACTAAATTCATGTCTCTTCCTCCTATCTTCCTGCTTTTGATCATTGCCAAATACAGCTAAATAAATGGGGGGGAAAAAAATCAATTAATTTCAAGGGTTAAGAAACATGACCCCAAATTCTTTTGACTCTAACTTTCACTGTCGGAAAAGATGTAATATATAGCTTTAGTATTCATTTATCCCTTTTGTTTCAGTAGCTCTTTTTTTCATATGTTCTCTATCTATTGTCTTTTTCATGTTCCATTTCTATTTCCAACTTAAAATGTATAGGTAAAAACTTCTGATTCTGAAGGATCTGTCTATTTGCATAATTGCTCAGTGAAGCAGATATGCAGAGCTCACTTTGGGGTCAGCAGGGCTTAGGGAGTGCCTAAAAGAGATGAAGGGTACAATTCCACTGTCTAGATTATCCAGTCTGCCATGGAAGCAACACTCTATAAACAAGGACCTAAATTCTCAACACAAGAAGAGAAGATAGGTATCCATCAGATACAGGCCTTGGACAGTATCTAAACTTTAGCAGCAAGACTCCCCATTTTGAGGCTTCTGCATGCACCGTCTTCCTTCAATGAATCATGCAAAGAACTAAGAGGACTATTTTAGGGGCCTGTGTTCCAACAGTATAGATCCCACTATATAATTTGGAACATAATAGAAAGGAAGATACATTTTTAGATAGATAGAACAATCAAATGTTTATTTGTTAAATGGAATTTAGAGATGGAGAATCTAGTCATAATTAAAATTACTGTGCTCCTAAGATCCTTGTCATGTTAGTATAGCTCACAATTTCAAAGGCATTCTTATAAAAGTATAAATTGTAACCTTATGCTTTGTACTTTCTTACTGAATCAGCAGCTTTCTCTTTTGGGAGTACATGTTAAATTAATTGATCATCTCACTTAAATTTTTTATACATACATATAAAGTAAGAAAAGCTATGAACCTGAATTCATAAATATAATTCAGTGGGATTTTGTTAAAGTTTAGATGTATAGATCTGTATTTGAAATCCTCTGAAGGTTACAGGGTGAAACCTTCCAACAATATCTCCAAGTCTTCAGGGACCAAATCCAATTACGTGGAGTTCAGTGAAGAGGGTAAACACTACCATAAAGAAATACAAATTGCACATATTTCCCATTTAGCCAGTGTCACAAAAGTTCACCATTTAGAATTCTAACCAGTTAGGACTTATTCTTGGAGGTCAAGTACCTTGTGAACCTTGTCATCTCACTGATGACATCATATCCCATCCATCAATTCTTTCAGGAGCACACTTGCCATCTGCTCAGCACGCTATAATAACTTATTAGACATATTCACAGGGTAACAATCTGTACAATGACACTGTTATCTTAATGCTGGCACATAGAGAGATAGCAGCCTTCGTTCCCCTGTCACAGCACAATTACTCTACCTTCTAACTTTAAAAGAGAAGTTACTTTGATATTTTAACTTCCTATTAAATCACTCAGAAAAGAATGAATTCTCATCAGATTATTTTTTTTGTTTAAGATTCTGTGGAGCTTTTTGACTGTACACTGATAAAACAAGGCTATGGCACAAAGTACCAAGTTCAGTTTGATATAACCATCTTTTACCTTGAAAGTTTCTGCAGTCATGCTTGTTCTTTAGAGTGCAAAATAAATAAAAACACCTACTATAAAATCATGTACATACAAGCAGCACTGAAATCCAACTTAGTCTTTGCAAACATATTAACTTTCTAGATCTAATATTGCTTTTTATCTACCTATCTTAAACATCTGTTCTTTCTAACAGCAATTGCTAGGTAGAAATAAAATATCCAGCCAAAGTGCTAATACTAAAGTTTAGCACTTTTTGAAATCTAAAAGCAACGTGAAATTTCATAGATGTCTATATATATTTCTGCAGCTTTTGTAAAGTATGTTAATACCGAGCATGCTTAGCACAGATGTTGTCACAGCACTTCTGACTAAATAGAAGTCCACTATAAATCTCCCTTGACCTCAAAAAATATTTCCAGAAAAAGGGCAATATTTATTTTGCATTACACAGAATTCATCCTCTGTTCCTTCCTTTGGCTCGTCATTTATTCCAGCTTACACTGTGATCAACATTGTACTAAAATAAAGTCAAGTACAACAGCCGCTCTCTGCCCATCAAAACTCACAGACGTCTGCCAAGCACTTGTAACAGCTGGTGTTACATTAATTAGTTTAAACTATTTATTTCATCCATCTCCAGAGCAGATTGAGCAAAAACATTAGAGATTATTCTAGCATCTGTAAGTGCCCTGCAAACATTAACCAACCAAAGTTAAAATATTAGTCATTAACTTACAGTATATGTAAGACTCTATACATTTATTGTAAATAAAAAAAAAAAAAAATCTGTAGTTTAGCATAGCTCTAGGAAGTTTTCCTTCATTGCCTTTTTAAAAATCTGAATTTAAACTTTTATAAGACTTTGTGCTCATAAAGTTTCTTTCAAAAAAAAAATTATTACTAGAAAGCTATTATAATTCCTGGCAGCATGGACCATTAAGCAATATATGACAGGGACTGGGTGACTCAGTGGATTAGTCAGAGGTTTTATGTCCACTGTTGGAATCCAGCCCTAAATACGGTGATCAAAACAGTGTTATCAAACGGTTGTAAAAATCTCAATTAAAATCACTCCTATAGCATCTACTAAGTTTTTAGTGGACAACATAATAGTTCTTTCACTATTGACAGAGTTCTCACAACTATCTTTTTTCTTTTAATAGGCTGAGAATGGATGCTGGCAGAAGAATGTTGATTATAAGAGGTCCTAATGCCACATTCCCTACTGAAATGGCTCAGAAACAGGAGCCAATGCAAGGATGGCATGAGTAGGCTCACAGCCACTGTCCGTGGGCTCACCTCCATCAAAAATAAAAAGCTTCCAACCTTGCTCAATGAAATACTTATTGTGAGAATACTTATTTTTTATGTTTAGGGCTCAAAAAGAATATCAAAGTTCTGTGCAAATGCTTAAGGGGTAACTCCTTCCTCAAAGAATTCATCTGTAAATACGCACAGAGGGAAGCAGAGGCACACAGTTGTGAAGTGCTTTGCCCAAAGTCACACAACAGGTTATTGGCAAAGCCTGAAAAACAATCTAAATCTCCTGACTCTCACCTTGTTCAGGTATATTGCTTCATGAGTTTTCCCAAACAACATCAAAATCCAGTAGCTCACTTGCAGAATAAAAAGCAGGTTCATGCATATATGAAGTTTATTAGAATCAGACTCTTATACATTAATGTCCTCAAGACTGATGAGATTATTTCTTTTTTTTTTTCAGAATTATAACATGAAAATGTATATTGCAATAATATTTTTTAAATGTAGTTACTGAAATTAGCATTCAATTTAATAAAATGCAGCTAAAAATAATATTCTATTTCATCAGTTTGGAAAGCTATACTTAACCTCAAAATATTTCCATTTGCAAACAAAATTAATTAACAGATTCAGTTTCACTACGTGAACAGTAAAGTGAAAAAAGCATTCTGACATTTATGTTAAGAAACAACACAGATCTTGATCCTGTGATATTTCAGTTCTTTAAAGCTCTGACTGGCTTGCTATGTCTTCCTATGGCCATGCAGAAATGACTGTAAGTGATGGAAACGGAAGTAAAAGCTATAATCTATATTCACTTTTCAGTCCTGTTCTTTCTCCATGAAACAAGATTTTTTTTTCTCTTAACTTCATTCATTACATCTCTTTTTCTCTCTCTGCATGTGTGTATGTGAATACATGCATGTGTACATATGCATGCATGTACCTATGTATATATTCGAGATACTTACTGTGATTTTTACCACCCACTGCACAGTGGCTCCTCTTACTTACTCCCCCAGTCAAAATGGCAGGGGCATAGTTAATGCCAAACTTGCTCCAGACCATGCAAGTGAAAGTGCCAAAGCATATATAAGAATGGCCTCCTCAAACAATACTAATAACACTTTTTCATGCTCACTCTTTATTGGCCTCGACAGACAGCAAGAGACAGACACTCTTTTCTATTCTTAGATTCTTAGAATTTATAACATGCTACATCTGCCACATATCTGTTGGGTTACATGAGTTTCTCCTATTCAATTATCCATTTTTATTTTTATTTTTAGTACAAGAACCATTGTTGAAATAATTTGTTGGACAGCCTGTTCTTTAAAGGCAAAAGTTCCAACAATCACAAAACTTCTGATCAGATGAGACAGTGTTCTGACTTAAATCCTCTATTAGAAAAAAAAATTTATTTCCCCAGTTCTCTCCACTTCTCAAAAATAAACTAAAAGGTATACTGAGTCTCACCACAGAATAAGGAACACCTGATTGTTTAACAAATGCCCTACAAATTATTCATTTTAAAAGCCTGTTTTAACTGGGTTTCTTAACTAATGCTAACTTAACTAACAGATCACCAGGTTCTGTTTTCACTTACACCACAACTGAGGTGTAAACCAAGGCAGCAGGGGCCCTCACAGAAACCTCAACTCCCCCTTCAAATTGAAGGAGTACATTTCATTACAAAATCTCTATGTATAATAAATTTCTTGCTTTCTTATTTTTTTTAGTTAGTACTGCATGCTCAATTTTTTTTTAATACAACTCCATTCAACAGAAAAATGTTAACATGCTCCCAGTTCAGTATTCTGCTTTACCTCTTGCAGCAAAAAGTTTAAATGTATAAAAGCTACTGGCCAATCTAGATTTTTTTTCTTTCTCTATTTATTTTTCATTCTAAAATTCCTTTTTATGCAATAGCAAAGTAATTGCTAAACTTCGTTACAGAACCCTTTGTTCTTGCTGAAGTCACTTTGCTTGTCTCTCCTACTGTAAGGACACCAAATCCTAAAAGCTGGCAAGAATGCATATGTTTATTTCACCATTGCTCTGCAATTACTGAATGCCACTTAATTATAGCAACAGATGCTCGAGTGTAGGAACCAGAAAAATCAAACGCCTCATTTCCAGGTTATTTTTTTCCATTGCTTCTGCCAACAGCAGATGTGTGAGCCCCTTGTGCTCTGGCGTAAATACTTATCAAATCCTAACAGGTCACCTATGTCACAAACAACATTTCAGATGCAACTGTTTCACCTGATAATAGGCTCTGAAAATAAAACTGTGAGCTGTAAATACAATGTATTCGGAATGAAATGCCATAATGTGAAATTGCTTTTTCTCCAGCTACAACAGAAGTCCTTGACAGTTTTTGGCAGTGATAAATCACCCTCCCATTAATTGTCTCCTCTCTCATTGTGAGGTGAGCTGCTAAAAGGGGCAGTCAACAAAAATGACTTAAAGGACAAATTTTGGCAAAAAGACAATGAAGAAATCTGTCATTGCTAAGCCTCCAGTAAACTGTCATGAAACAATCAAAATATATGTAGCTGAAGTGTTTATGTCTTTGTTAGAAAGGTTATAGGATGACAAGTTTATAGTTAAAACAGGAAGCTTAGAGGGACCAAACTTGCGGGCCCTTGAGTCACCATTTCCCCACGTGTGTTCTTTAAAATGGTATGCAAATCCTATTAGGGCTTCAGTTTACACAGTGTTTGATAGTCTTAACGACCCTATTTTCTGACTTTTCTCCCCCCTCACCCCAGACAACAGAAAGTCCCTGTGAAGGCGTGGCACTGGCTATAATAATTCTTGCCCCCAGCCTGAAGATCCTACCTCGCAGTGATTTAAGCCCGAGAAAAAGACACTTAGCACCACACAGACTCTGACCTTTCCTTGTAACCCCCCCAGCTCCTGGTGTGCTAATCTGAGCAAGGCCCTCTCACGGAGTGGCTTCCATGCAGCAAGAAGCAGCTTTTGCTTCCTGCAGAACAGGCGACACCAGCAGCACCCACGCATGGACCCAAGACCGAGGCGTGCGAAACGCTGTCTGCTACCTTCTCCTCAGAAATGGCGCTCCCCGTGACTCAGTCACCTCGCCTGGCTCCCATCTGCAAGCAACTCTTCCTCACTGCAACTCTTCTACAGACAGAACAAACCAGAAGCTCTTGCCTCAGGATTCTGCTCTGTAGGAGAAAGAGTTCAAAATTTGGCACTAACTTAACCTTTTTTTTTTTTTTTTAAGGGCTGCTAATATGTAAAATGAAGGGAGATGGCTACCAGCCTTTCCTGCCCTCAGACTGCCTCCACCTCTAGGGCATTCAAACAGCAGATGGTATGTTTAAAGACCACAGGTTATCCCTTCATGTAGGAGGGGTAGGGGATGCTTGTCAGATCCACACCTCCAGAAAGGGCAACATTTCTCCTTTTAGAAACAACATGGTGCTGTCACTTTATAATTAAGGTTGTTGTTTTTTTATTATTTCGTTTGATTACACTGGGAAGAGAAAGTATTCTGAGAACTGAAGAAAAAAAAAAGGAAGAAGAAATTTCTGTTTACCTGTCAGCAGATGGCTGGAAATTTACCATAAGCAAGGTTAGAAAATGATTTGTTACTAATATGCCTGTCAAGGGCAACGTCTGGAGTTTGGTTTTATATTTATGTTTGTAAGAAAATTACAATATAAATATAAATGAGTTGCATCAGGTATTTAAACTAGACTGGACAGGGCACTAGAAAATATATGTCGGGAACATTTCCCGCACCAGCAGGAAGATGAACTAGGTGACCTAGCATGTCTTTTCCACCACAGACTCCTACCATTTCTGTATTAACCGAGGATGATTGATACCAAATATCCCTTTATGCTACTACCTCTTTTCATTTTCCTGCATATATGTATGCTTCTGGGGGAGTTGATATTTTAGGAGAACAGCTATGGGGAAGTACTGAAGGGGATTCTTCATCCCGATGGCTGAGAACTGAGGAAGGTCACACAATAGCTTGTGTAGCCATAGCAGCTTTGTTGTCATGGCATGAGAATCCTCCGCCAGTTCTTCTACTTTTACAAAGGAGCAGTCATCTAACATTGTGAGGTGTTTAATGTAAAGCCTGCTTTTTTGACATGGTTATCACCAGCTATTTTGTGTCCAGACATTTACACAGACCTTGTGTTATCCATGATTTATCCCCAACCCGTGTTCCTCAATTGTGCTTAAACATTGCTATAGTTGTAGTAAATCATATGTCAAAACACAAAACTAGAAGGAAGGAACCATATAGTTATCACTAGCACTGGAACATTAAACAATAATATTCCACTGAGCACCAGCACCATCAACAAGTTTCTATCAGCCTGGTCCTGCAGTCCTGCAGTCCTAAAACAGGTATCTCCCCTTTCTCTTCATCTCTGTCTTCCACCAACCACTCTCTCAACAGTCACTTAGGGACCACATTATAGGGTCTCTGCAACCTGAGAATTATAACCAGTTCAAATTTAAAAAAACAAACCAACCAACCAAAAAAGCCCAAGTCTCAACATATACTTTGGAAGAATACTCTGAATTGTGCCAGGAAATTACACAGCTTGTCTTTCAAACTGAAAAAAACCATTGTGACAAAGTCTATATGAACATTATATTAAAAAGTAAGAACAATCCAAAAACAGGTGGATGGCATTTCAGGAGACAAGAACTGTCTTCTGAAAGAAAATGTAGACTAATCAGTAGAAAACTGAGAAATTTCAGAGATTCCTAGGTATGCTCTAATCGCGTGTGACTTAAATTTTGATAAATGTACTCTGTGTACATAAAACATCTCTTGAATGACAGAAAAGCAGAAGAAATAAAGTGATTGAAGTTTTTTGTTTTCCTTTTTTTTTTTTTTGGTGATGAGCCAGTTTGAGAGCTTACTGTGAGCATATGGAGATAGCATATTTGCAAGTCCATCTCTGGAGGATTGCAAAAGGCCCTTAGCTTGTGAAAAACAGCAATGTTATTTTTTTTAACGTTCCCTATATTTAGAGATTAAATCGCTCACTGCACAAACCCATTTGGAACAGGCGAGAAGGTGAAAAGGATAATCAGTACAGTCACTGGTCCGTGTTTCCTAAACGCTTTTGAAAACATTACTGTGTGCAGGCATAAAATTAGCGGCAGGACCTTAAAAAGGCTGGCATTTAGCATGACTTTTTGGAAAGTGACACCCTCATTTTTTTCTTGTAGGATATCATTAAATTTCAATCGCCCTATGGCAGTGCCTTTCCATTAATAACCAATTCACTGTGTCACTTTGGCTCTCCTTTGAAATAATGAGCCTTTGCTTCGCTTTAATAAATTTAAACATATTCTCAAGGCCAGGGAAGATAGGAAACCGCAGATGGGCTGAGAAAAACACGATTCATAAATCCTTAACTGCCTGAGATCGTTGAGAGCAAAACAAAGTAACACTCGTAAAATATTAAACAATCCCAGCTGTATGAGTGAAGCTTCATTAACAAAAATGGACTATTTACTGCCTTCAACAGAGCCTGTGGGTGGAAAGATTCAGAGAGATCTTCTTTAGAAAAACACTGTCATCCTCATTTTGATTCTTTAAGCAACTGATGGTATGGTAGATACTTATTTTGCATGGCCATATGCAGAAACATTTTAGCAGAAAATTAATGATACTCTGATTACATTAAATACCACAAATCATGCTTCATCATATAAGCAGGAGTGAAAGAAAACAGAGAAATTCAGCAGATATTTTATTCTTGAAGAATTCACATGCCAATAGAAGTAAAACATGACAAACTTTATTTAAATCATAAGGGACTTCTCTAGCACTCTAAAGTAAACACAGCAGCATGAATAACAGCAGAGAAATCAAGCAATGCCATTGCTTCTGCTGGGAAGATTCAGCAATTTATTCTGCAATTCTTGCTTTAACCTTTATTAACATGCAGGTGATTTTGTTTATATACCTATCTAGTACAAAAGGAGAAAAGCCTTTTTTTCAGGCTTTCATGTCTACCATTTATTTAAATTCAACTAGAGTTCTGCTCAGGTAGGGAAAGCAGGGTCTGATTTTGGTTTTAAGTACACAGAGCTGGACACTTAGATACATGAAACTGAATTTTTGCTGCCCAAATAACATACACAAACTCCCAGTGAATCAACTGAATAAGCTGTGAAGACAGCTCTTGCCTCTTGGGTCTGGCTCTCACTCCATCAGTTCTTTGCTCTACCTCCGTGTCAGCCCTGCCACCTCCCCTTCCTCAACTGCTCTGAGGCAATGGGGACCTTTCCAGTAGCACAAGCTACAACTTCTACATTTACCCCCAAGAACAGCAGCCTATAATGTTCCTAAATCCCCTTTCAAGCTTTGGTGAAACTTAAATTAAAGCTAAAGAGGTTTATTTATTAATACTAATTTGGAAGATCAGGAAAACAGCTGATCTTAGCAAAGAATTTTTTAAGTGTTTACATACCAAGCAAGAATAACCTTTCATGGTATCATGGTGGGTTTTTTCTAAGCCAAGAATTGCATACAAGTTTAAAGAAGAATAGAGATCAGTGTCAGTTTACTAAATGCTAAGAACCTGGAAGCTCTATCTCTAAAGACAAGCTGACAATTGAGTGGACAGAATGCCAATACTTCAAACATTTCAAGGGTAAAAATATTGCTTTTTACAATCTGTGTCATATTTAATGCAAGGAAAGAATTTAGATTTTTGTTTCTTTTGCTGGCTGTCAGCTTTTTTTTTCCTTTTATGCCAGTGAAGAGCATAATTAGAGTATTTAACACAAATACATGGTGCATTTTTTTTCCCCAAGGAACAATAGTTTCAGCCTAAATGCAAATATGAACATAATAATTTTTATATTTTAGTTTATCAACACCTTAAAAAAACAAACCTCCAACATTCAGTTTATTTATTTAAAGATGTTTCTCTTGTCTGTGAGAACCATTATCCTTTCTTAACACTTGAGAGGGCATTTTGACCCCTGCAGAGGCATTTCTCTTTCCTGTTTGAAAGCCTAGGAATGCACTTAGACCTCATGGCTCCCACTACCTTCAGTGGAAACTCTGAGTACTGCTCAGGAGTTATCACCCTATAATCATTAGAGCAGTCATTTCTGTGCTTAGCAGACCTTCACTGTAGCTGATTTGTATAATCAGGGTTAATCTGTTCTGATTGCAAACATCCATACTGTAAAGTTTGAATGAATTCACACCGATGCTCACTCAGCACAGGATGCCATCAAGACTTCCATGGAAATATGCTGTGGGATTTTTTGTTTTGTTTTAGGAGTGACTTGATCCAGCATAAGTAAACCCGCTGTCCCCTTCCTCCCTTTGAATTTGGGAAGAACTTAACTTGTTGTATCATCTCTGAGAAGGAATGGGGTAGAAAAAGCAGTGGTAAAGCACTACAGTGTTAGCAGAAGCAGAGCCAGTAGCACTAATACCAAGGTTGCCTGTCTGCATGAAAGCAGCAATTAGGTTTTCTACAATAACAACCTCAGACAGACTCAGAAAACAAAACTGTATTTGCCCAAAGATTTTAAGTGTGGGTAGTAGAAGGGCTTTAGGTGACATATTGTCTAATCCAGTCCAGCAGAGAAAGCATCTATTCTTTTCTCTACACACCAGGATTTGCTACTTCTAGTTTTTGGCTTCTGCTTTCAGAAAATAAAAGTAATTTTAAAATCTAACACTATTGGAGCAATCAGGAATAGTGTAAACTCCCCAAATGTCAGTCACTTGCAAATTAAAGAGTATATGTAACACAGCCAGAAATTCATTTTTCTTTCATTTAATGAAACAAGTGAAAGTTTCCCTTTAAGCATGTAAGAAAAAATTAAATCTGTTAACATAATTTTACAATGCCCTATTCCCGCTGCAGGGTTTTTTTTTTGCAGTTATTGTAGAATTACTACAGACTGAATGCTTCCCAATTTACAGTCTTGCAAACTAACATACAGAATGGCAGGCAATGCTTCCACAGATTTTTCCTACTGATGTGCTAGTTGCACAGGTGCCTTTTTCCAAAGGATACTTTGGTATCGGTCCTATCCATGTAAGATTCCCCTACCAAGAGTGTCTATCAGAATAACTTACTGGGCTATTTCTGATGTAGATATCTATCTACTTATTACTAAACTGAACTCACTAACTTAATTCACAAAAACAACCAAAGAGCCAAAGGTTAATGACTTTGGGCCACTATCAGTTTGCAGTAGGTTTGGACTGGCCACCTAGAAGTGAAAAAAACCCACCAAAAACAAGTCCTCTATGCTCCATTACCAGTGCTTTGAACCATCCAGTCACATGGATTTTGATGTTTTGAGAGGGTGAAAAGAATGCAGATTGGCATGAGAATACCACATTAATTCAGCAGTTAAATGGTTCTTTGAGAAGATTCACTGACAGAAAAAAGCAAAGCTGTCTTTCTAAGCCCTCATCCTCTTTGGACCTAAACCCATTTTTTGTGAAAAGTTGATTCTTTTCCTTCTTCCCTTTTTTTTTTTTTTTTCAAACAGCCTTTTATCATCTAACATGTGAAACAATTGTAATGTGAGGCATGTGAGCAAAGAGCCTTTGCCACTGGGCCCTCATAAATCTTGCCAGTTCCCAGTGAACAACACCAAATATTTGCAGCTGAGGAACATTTGGTCTGGCTTAAATTAACATATCTCAGCAGTCAGAAGTCATTAAGCTTTGCCAGTGATTTGAAACCATTTTTCCATTTCAAAAGCGACAGTGGCTGTTACTTATTTTTCTGGATGAAGAAGGTGGTAAGGAACAAAAGCAATGAAATGAAAATGGGAGATACTAATGAAAAAAAAAAAAAAAAGATAAAAGGGCTTTGAACTGCCTTTAGTAAATTTGCTATTAAGACTCCTTTTAAATAGCAGAGCACTTACATATAAGACCAAATAATAATTCAAGATGATACACATTAATTTCAGTGGCAAATTATGTGATTTAAAGGCTGTGAAAATGTATACTTATTTTCTTCCTTAATCCCTTGTGAATATAGGCACTATCAATCTTAAAAGCTGATGAAAGCTTTAAATGAAAAACAATAATCCAACCTTTTTCAATTAAAGGCTGAAAGTGGATTAAGTACTGGAGTAAAGAAATGTGCTGTTGTGCTTTTCAAAGATCACTTCTGATACAGTCTGTTCAGATGCAGAGGGCTGAAAAAACACCTCAGATCCGAAAATATCAAAAAAATTACAAGCAGACAGAAAAATTATTGGTTTTAATGGAGGTAAAATGGGAGTTCAGATCTTCCAGACTTGTTATTTCTGTATTATTTACATGACACATAACTCCTGTTCAGTTGGTAAATAAGTCATCATCTGAAAGATGATTCATGAGAGCCACCCAAGGCCTGACTTGTCAGAAAAAAACCCCAAACACTTCCCCACATTTATACTTACTAGTCTAAAATTACACAACTCTGTCAGAAATCATGTCAAAAATGTTTCATTAGAAACTCTGAAAGCTGTTTGCCAATTTATAACAAAATAAATATTGCAAGAGATTTTGATATGTACACAGATTGAAATGCAGTTATGATTTCTGACTTATATATGAACAGCTAAACTGAATGTATTTATTCAAATTAATGGTAATTATAATTTTCAGCCTCCAATTAGTTTTATTGATAAAGTTTTAATAGACTTAAATGTTTAAGACCCATGTTACTTTGAGAAGATATTGACTTTCAAAAACGTTCAAATTTATGAAGCACTACTAAGGACAATCCTTCGATTTGTGAGCTTCCTGAGATTTTCAAACTTTTTTAACTCTCTGCAGCTTTAGTAAAATCAGTTCTGTGTAAAAAAATAGATATTCTATTAACCAAACTTCAAAGATGAAGAGTTCTAAAAAGAAGACATTTACTGCTAACTAGGTATGCAAGGTTGCCACGATAGCTATATAACCAACTAATTTTCTAGGTGGGCTTTTCTTTACGGGATTTTACTTTTAAAATAACAAGTAATGGTAATAAAAAAGTCTTCTACAAAAAGCTTTTGAAAATAGAAATGGTCTGCATTCTCAATGCTATGTAAAAAGAATTCTGTGATTCCCATACTTGAATAGAGAGCAAACCATGGCATATGGATACCCAAATATGAGAAATAAGACCAGAGTGGAAATATGAAAATACTAGACTAAATGTATTCTCAGATAAGTGCTTGTATTTTTCTTCTCCCACAAGAACACAAGAAAATGAAGTAAGCATATCATTTATTCACTGCTTCTCTTCAGGTCATGTTATAGCTGAAAAACAGCAGAGTAAAATCTTTGCCATGTTTTCTTTCAATAATTACTGATAACATTTCTTTACCTTTTTACAGGATCTTAGGGCAGTTGAGGCTGGAAGGAGCCTCTGAAGACCACCTAGCCTAACCCAACTCATGACTGTCTAGCTGGCTTTTAAGTAGCTCCTTGGAGAGTCTCCACTGCTTCTGCTCAACACCCTCACATCTAAAAAGTCTTCTTGTATGTTCCAATGTAATTTCCTATATTTCAGCTTCTGTTCATGTCCTCCTGTCCTTTCACTATTCTTTTTCCCAAGCCATTCCACTATCCCCTGTCTATGGTCTAATCCATTTGACAATAAACCATGTCATCCTGCTCTGCAGAAACAGAACAGGTCTGCAAAGCTCCCTCACATCACAAAAGGTTACCCTCTATGCAGAGGTCTATTTTTGAAGTCACAAGTCATAAAACATTTTTCAAAACCCACAACTTAATTTCATGGGGAAAATCAAGTGGTACAATACCTTAAAAGATTAGGTTTGAAAGCATACACCAGCTTGTGGAAGTCTGTTTTGTGATCTACCCACTTTCTTTGTAACTCTGCATGTTTAGACTGAACTAAAGTGATACAGATGCTACTTCAATGCTAGTTTGAAAGGTGGAGAGCCTGAAGGAGCAGCATATCACATCACATCTTTACATCAAGGTAAGGAAGAGAATGACGGAAGCACACAGCCAATCTAGAAATCAAGTAATCACATGCATAGATATTTAGCCAAAATATGGCTGCTTTCCAAGATGTGCTTTTCCAAGATCTCCAAACCTGTCATCTTAAGTCTTTGGTGAGATAGAGCTGTTATGTGGGTTCTGAGCAACTTCTTCTAAATTTAATACTACTTTTCAACAACTATTTACTTCAGAACTCCTTCCTTTTAATCTCTTTTTTCCTAGCAAAATTTAAAAAAAAAAAAGGATAGAAATTAAAGGAAAACCAAAGCTACTCTGTTCTGGATTGAGGAAATGTGTAATCAATGAGAACAGAATCAGTCCCACTATTCACTAGACAGTATTTCTCAAGCAGGATAGCCCACCATCTGGTTAGGTACGGGCTACAAACTGGCTGTAATAGTCAGAGGTTGTGCTGCAAAGTGCTCTTTAATTGCTTAAGAATATGAGTATTTTCCCTCTCCCATGTCATATGGTGAAGCCAGGCTTTCAGGATGTTCACTTTCCTTTCACAGCTTACTGAGCAACAATATTCTGGGTGCTACATTTCACATAAAACCTATACATGTTTGGGACAATACATGTAGTATGATTAGATTTTGGTTACTTAACTACATTTCTTAAACTCAAAACATGTCTAAACACTGTTATATTAGTGTACAACACAGCCTCATTCAGCAAGACTCATATTTTTGGAGCTGAAATAAATATCAAGCATGGAAGATACTCCTTGAGCCCTGTAGCTACAAGAAGTATTTCATGTGATTTATTATAGCATAAGAATATATGTAATGACGAAAATAAGTTGAGAAGTAGAGGATATGACTTCTTTTATCCCTTTGGAGACATCATAAGCTATAACTTATGGGAAGACCAGTCTGGAGTGAATTGTGTGACTCCGTTATCAGCTGTGGGGTAAATAAAATAATACTCTATTTAATAGACCTGACAACAGCTATTGAATTTACATCATGAGATAAAGGCTACTTCTTTTAAAATGAGCTCACCAAAGCTGAAATTGGGATTAGTTAATAACTAAGATGTTCAAGTTTGAAAGAGCATATATGGAATTCATATGATTTCTAGTTCTCATTTTATATTTAGTGTTGTGTAGAGCGCTTTGAGCATTTTTTTCCAGGGAAATAAACAATACTGTTGAATAGTGGGTTTGGGTTTTTTCTATATTCTCCTTCCCAAAAAGAAAATGAGAAAAGAGAGACAGAAACTGAATGACAGTAATAGTAGTTCAGATCTTAAAAAATTTATATTAGCTAAACAATAGACAAAATCATCAACTGAACTTTAACTTTTGCAGTATCATTGGAATTAAGCCACTTTAGACAGATGTTCATGGGTACAGATAATGCTTAGAGTTCAGACTTCTAAAATGCACTAAAATGAATGTTATTCTTAAAGGAATTAAAGCACTGCACAATAGTATTTCAATTCAAGTAAAGATTACAGTTTAAAAATTCCTTATGGAAGTACACGAGCAATCGACCCACTTAAACAGTCCCCCTCATGTTCTTGAATGTCAGTTATTTATAAAAGTTCCTTTGCCATTCAAACAATTTTGTGTCAACAGGAAATGAGTTAGACAATCTTTAATAAACACATAAAGAAGTGCTCTAGAGATAGTTGTTTAATTATGGAGAGCAACTCACTGAAGCATAAAAAGAAAATGCTAGAATGTAGGGAAGAAGGTCTTGAAAATCAGGTATGAATATATCTGTTTTCATCTGTCCTGGCAATATAGTAGCCACCTATAATTTTTAACTGACATTTCATGTTTGTAGTCATTATTATATTTATGGATCCTTATTTGTATTATTAAATGAGTTTAGTATTAACTTTAATCAAGGTTTCATTTTGCTGTGCTAAGAAGGGAGTACAGATTTAAAGAAA
>WBNO01009841.1:0-13067 GCA_013400575.1 Peucedramus taeniatus
ATCTAAAAAAAAAAAATTAGTAGTTTAAACTTATTTGCCCTTCCTTTCTCTTTCTTATGTGTGAGAAATTATAGAATATTAAGATTGTTCAGTACTGTCTGGGAAAGGTGACATCCCAGGTTTCCAGTTCTGTGAAAAAACAAACAAACAAACAAACAAAAAAACCAAACCCCATGTATTCTGAGGAGGAATTCTAAAAATTTAGGAAAAAAGTATTTTAAATTACTTAACCATGTCTGCTTGTCTTGTAGAGGTCTTGAGAATAGCTCTTCCCCTTTCTAAACAATTTTTTAATAATAAGAAAGAGATTCTTTCTTTCTAAAAACCCAATGTCCCATATGTCTAAGGATCATTAGTCTATGTTTTATTAAGAGTTTTCTGTGAAGCAAGGGGATGTGGGCTACTGGGATGCCATGAAACATGCAGAGTTTCCTAATTGACTTATTAAGGAAAGATACTGCAATCAAGGCAATGAAAAACAATCAGACAATCAGAGCAATGCCAACAGAATTAGAAAGGTGACTTTCTGGAGGCAAAACCAAACTGTCAGTGTGAATTTTAAATCTGGTTTTTATACTTACAGATGCCAAGAGAAGCTTTTTGTTTGTTTAACTTTGGGTATTTAAATTTCAAAAGACACTTAGGTAGTTAGGGGTAACTTAATCTCAAGTGGGATTAATGTCTTCCAGATAATTCAGTCAGCAAATTTTGGGTTTCATTCATATAACAGATACTGGATTGGTACAATTAACTTTTCTTCAGATTCTTTTAACAGCATTCATTTTACTTGACACTGTTTCATTAAAATTCATCTGTCTTTGGTAGGATCCTACACTTTTAAAAGAAGGTATTAAGCTGACTTGGGAGAAGCAGGAGAAGTACTACCTCAAATCTACTGAATTAGGAGATCAGCTGTAACATTAGACAAACCTATGGCTGCTGTCATGTCTTAGTGAAAGGATTGAAGTGAGACAGATATCTTTTAAGTTTTCTACATATTAAACATAAAAAACTATTCTGGAAAAAAAAATTACCATGTATTTATAGCCAAAAGCTCAACTCTTGGAATTCCCAGGCTTTGGATTGTCCATCAAACTCTATTTTCCTATCTCCTGGCATGCTCTATAAGCCTGGTTTTAATTAACTGGTCACATACATCCCAGTCCCCAGCTGGATTCCTGCTTCCTATGGCGCCCAATAAATAGATAATGCTCCCTGAATGAGGAACTATTCACAGTTTTGTTTCTTTGTTATTGTTCAGTGTATGGTCCCATGTCACATTTTTTCAAGTTCTGCTCTGAAGGTAGAATTTTTAATTTCCTCTTGGGCTTTTCCATGGTGCTCATCACTACAGTGTCTGAGTGCTTTACAAATCTTAATGAATTTATCTTCACAGCACTTCTGTCCACTGAAGAGGAATTATTATTCTAATTTGACAGAGAGAGAACTGAGAGAGAATAAATTAGAAAATTTCCGCTATTTTTGAGTCAATTTGAGATGCTTACAAGCCGATTTTTCAGATGGTTTAGATACAGGATATGTTTTAGTTTAGACAGGGTACTTGATACATTTAATGCCTGTTGCCTGTGTTGCAGGTATAGATACCTAATGTTTTGAGACCACAGGAAGGGCTTGGAGTTACAACAAAGGGGAATACAGAGGTGAAGACCTGCCAAAAGTACTGTTTTGGTGATGTGGCTGTGATAGATCCATGAGAGAATGAGGGATAGTTACTGAGGGCACAATTGCATTTCCCTGAATTTTCAGACCATCCCTTCTTTTCATCAGGTTTCTGCTTACATGCACTGCTGCATGTCTTCTAACTTCTGCAAAATTAATGAAAGGATTATACAGCATCCTACCCTGTATCATTCTGATTTGTTCCTAGAGCAAGACACTTCAGAGAGCATTGGAGGGGGAACAAACCTTGTGTAAAATAAATTTCCAAATTATAATGCAAAGACACAAGAGGGATTTATTAAGTTTGTACAGGAAACATCGATAATGCTTTAAGCTATGTTTTTGTCTGTGATCTCACATGTTTTTTAAAAAGCCCAAGCAACAAAACAAAGCTGTGGACTGTGTGTACACTGTACATACTCATCTGGATCATGCTGGGTATTTATGCAGCTCTGAGCTGAGCTGCAGCATAGTGTCTTCAAAAATTGAGTGGTAGTAAAGATAATTTGTGAAAGATTTGCTGATCATCTAGGAGTTCTGAGATTTGAGAATTCATAGTTTAAACCTAATTTCTAAAGAAGATTGTGTCACTGTGAGTTCACACCCTTTTTGCAAATTTAGACCTTTCTAGTGCTTTCCCTCCAGTTTATGACAGATCCAGTTTTGTTCCTTTATTCCCAATTTGAGTCCTTTCTTCCCGTAGATGCCTCATTCTCCCCGTTTATCACAGTTCTTATTAGCTTCATTTGCTGTCCTCTGGAGTTCCTAATCAAGACTCAGGCTCCACAGACAGGCCTCAAAAAAAATGGCTTTCAAAATACCCTTTGGTGCAGGTGCAGATTTGTTATAGTGCTGTGCCTTAAGTGATACCTGTGTGCCCCCAAATCTATGTTTTATACTTTTATTTAACACATTCAATTCAAAATTCACTACTGTTTCTATGCTGTTTCAGCTTAAACCTAATTTCTCCTATTGACAATAAGATGCAAAAAATAAAGATCCATATTGATTGACTGAAAAAATAGTATCTGTCCATGTCATGAATTCCTTGTGTGTCCAGGATAAATCATGACATTTTGCTGTCACTTTCTACCCCACAGAAAAAACACGGGCAGCAGTATTTTCATTCTTTAATCCACATGTTTCCTTGTCCATGTCTAGCCTGGACATGCTTCATTATTACTGAGTTTAATTCCACTCTTTTCACAGGGTCAGAGGGTGAAGTGCTTTTGCCTTGCAGCAGTGCTATTGTAATAGGATCCTGATCTCAGTAAGGGCCTTTGAACTCTATTACAGCTCCAGCAAATAACAGCAAAGTGGCAGGACTTATTACTTAATACATAAAACATACGACACTGTGTGAAAGATTAGTTATAACAAAATTGCCTTTCTATTCTGCACAGGAAAATATTAAATTATTAGTCTCAAAGCCTGTTTGATAAGACAGTCGTGATATAAGGATTTTAAGAATTTATAGCATTTATTCTAGAAAGAGAATATTGTCTTTATTCGAGAAGGAGTACATATCTGATATTGCCTCTGACTAGGTCATGGTGTTATCTACAGCAACAGACATATGAAAAAACAGGACTGCTGAAGAACACAAAAATTAAAAATTTGTTCAAAGAAGGCAAATTGCTTAGGGGAAAAAAAGAAAAGAAGGTACAGAGGAAAAATTAATCTCTTGGAATAATGTAAATATGACAGGGATAAAAGAAGGACATAGTAATTAATACAAGTCTGTGCATATATACATATGTATTCTGTCACTGTGTCTTGCAGGCATTCATTACTGATGGATATTATCACTGAGTTCTTAAATAAAATTCACTGAGAAATCCCACAGCCACCACTGTAGTACCAATTCATTAAGGCTTCAAAATGTGAACCATTTTGCCTGGCAATGGAGGACATAATCAGTGTAGCACAAAGGTAAAATACTATAAATCATTTGGAAGAGGAGAGGACAGGAAGACATGTCAGAGAATTAATGCATAAAGTTAAAAGAGGCATCCAGGAATGTTTCATTTTCACTACTTTTTCAGTGATGTTTTTGATTTTATTTTGCTGGAGGGTTGGGAGATTATTGCACCAACCCATACATAGTAAGAATCAATATATGGAAGATACTTCTTACTAACCCCCAGGCCTCAGCAATTCTATCATCATCCTTGGTTGTGTGGAGGTATTTTATTTTCCAGCATAAGCAGTTAAACTCAATAATCCTATTACTGTAACAAAGCAGGAGGCAAGAATCCTCTAAAGAAGAAAGAAGACAAAACTAAATTAAATACATTTTGAGACATTAAAACAGCCTTTAAAAATCTGCTTTATTTGATGCTTGGATTTGTTCATAGATTTTTGTTATTAAATAAGCAAGTGAATAATCATTAAATGAGTTGTAGTTGTTCTAGCATGAAGGACACTTCATGGGATCTTGTCATGGTTCTGCTCAATAGAAGGATCAGACAATTGCAATTAGGGGAGTCTGTGAGGGAATTTTGTATCTGCAGCATCCTGTACAGAGAGTGTGATCAAGCATCTCATTAAAAGCTCGGTAGAAATTGTGACATGGCTGAGAGCAAATTGATTTAAGTTCAGTCTGGATAGTAATGCTAAAATGACAGCAGGGAAAGCAACCAGAGGATATGGAAAAGATGTGAGCCCTTTTGCTGAGCATGCACATCCTTCAGCTGCCACTTCATCTGACTTCTGAGTTAGACGGCACCTTAGTAGATTTCCTACAGCCTTTGCATCATTGTGTAGCTGCATTTTATTTATTTTTGTCTCTAGATCAGGGCACAATATTACAGTGAATTCTTGAGATTTGAAGCTGATGAAAAATTAAACTGCTTATTTCTAGAGCACAGCATCATACTACGAACACTTTCTGCAAGGCTTGTGTGCTCAGCCTCTGCTGGTTCCAGACAGAGCAGGAGTGCTGATTTAAGCTGGTAACACAGAGCACTGAAGCTTTGGTAGAAAGGGGTCTGACATCTATAGAAGAAGAAGTAGGGAGATTGGAAGGCACTCTTGCCAGGCAACCTGTGGACCATTCAGCTATAAAATGGGAATAATGCTATTCATTGTAGCACTTCTCATACTAAACAGAAGACTCTACGCATTTTCTGGGTTGGATTTTCTTTATCCAGAAAGATCAACACAGGGCTGATCATAACAATTTTTTCTATGGAGCCACTTGATTATGTCATTCAGTGAGCTCTCCTGTATCGCCTTCATCTGTACAAGATCTGGTTTGACTGAGTATTTAACAGAATCCCATGGTCAGCTGTTATGGCACTCTACAACATTGATAAAATGTCAGACTGTGTTCCCAGTCAGTGATGATGAGACTAAGATAGGGGAAACAATGTGCAAATATACTAAAATATGGTTTAAAAAAGCTGGTGTATTTGATGGTGCATTTAATAACCAGTGCTTTTAGTTCTGGAGCTAATATACTCAAATCCTTCCTTATCCAAATACTAGTATACTAGAAATGAAAGCGAAAAATATTAAGGAATAAATCGGCCTTGAAATGTATATTTTTTCCTCTATGAGTTTCCACTGAAATCAGTTTGTTATTAAGCCTCCCTGCTTAGCTTCAGGAATGCTAGAACCTGTATGAAAAAAGGTTTGAAAACAAATGTAAGGCTAAAGGAACTGCAGAGATGCTTTCTTAGCAACATTCATTAATAATATGTTCTTTTTCATATTCCAGTATTTTAGCCAGAAGAAAAAACTGTTTTGTTAGCTTTTTTAAAAAATACCTGATTTCTAAATGTTAATGACAACTTTTTAAATTGTCATTAAAAATACAGATTTAAGCTGTTCATCAAACTATTGGAAACAATAGAATTCCTATTAAAAAAAAAAACCTATACAGTTTCATTTCAAACTAAGAGGAAAGAAGGAAATTTCACTACACCAGTAAAGTAAAAAGGGCTGACTGCTGAGTTTGTCCCTTTTCTCTCCAATAGCTGAAGCAGGTACCTCAATCTTTACTTGACTGTCCTGAAAGCACAGCAAAAAGGGGCATCAGTTTGCACAGCAGTCTCTGCTTTCTGCTTTGGAAGCTTCTGAACCTTCCAGGGATGGGGTCCATAATCACTGCAGAAAACCCGTTAATCTCTGATGGTTCCTGCTGCTGCTGGGTGGGGGTGAGGTGAAGGCTGGGAGCTCATGATCCTGACTTCAACAGGAAGGCTCCTGCCCCACCTTAGGGCTTAGAGCTACAGCACAGGCTCCACCCTAAAAGTGGAAGAGGAGCCAAAAGGAGCCAGATATGCCTTCAAGTGAAGTGTTTGGGCCACCTGGCCCCAGACTGTGCAGGATGACCAGGAAGAAGTAATTGCAATGGGCAGCTCTGTTGTAAGGACTGAGATACTTAATGCCTTCCTTGTCCCTGTCTTTACTAGCAAGCCCGGTCAGAAAGGAAGGAGCGAATAAAATAAGGATCCTATTCCCTGGATTTGGTCAGTGAATACTTAGAGCAAAATGGGCCTCCATCAGTCCATGGGCTGTGGTAGGATGGACCCACAAGTGCTGAGGGCACTGATGTCACCGCAAGGCTACTCTCAATGATCTTTGGTCAATCATGGTGACTGGGAGAAGAGGACCTGGGGATCCCAGTGATCACCAGCTGTTGAATATGCACCAGCAATGTGCCCTTGCAGCAAAGGAGTCCAATGGTATCCTGCATTATGGACACCTTAGGAGTATTGCCAGCAGGTTGAGGGTGATGATCCTCTCTACTCAGCACTGGGGAAGCCACACCTGGAGTGTTGTGTCTAGCACTGGCTCCCCAGTACAAGACAGACATGGACATACTAGGAGAGTCCTATGAAGGGTCACAGATATGTTGGACTGGAACTTCTTTTCTAGGAGGAAAGGCTGAGAAAGCTGGGACTATTCATGATAGGCAAGAGAAGGTTTAGGAGAATCTCATCTGCAGGGAGAGGGTAAAGAGGACAGAGCCAGGTTCTTTCCGGTGATGCCCAGTGACAGGAGCAGAGGCAAAGGGCTCAGAATATGATGGTGACCGAGCACTAGATGATGGTGACCGAGCACTAGCACAGGTTGCTGAGGGATGTGGTGGAGTCTCCCTCCTTGGAAGTATGCAAAATCCATCTGGATATGGTCCTGGATAATCAGCTTTAGGTGGCCCTGCTTGAGTAGGGGGAGTTGGATCAGGTGACCTCTGGAGATCCTTCCCAAACTCAGCCATTTTATGGTATGATGAGGAATAAATGACATTGTACTTTCTATTTACTCTTTATAACTTCTAATTATTTTATAATCCATTAAGGCCCATAATTAATGTATAGTACTGTTACAGTTTTTCCTTATGTTGGCAAGACACATTTTCCTTGCCTATTTCTTGGAGCAGAGACTAGTGCATGATATTAGGTATTACAGAATAATGTCTGATATAGAATGCTTTCCCCTCATCCTGGGTAAAGTTCAAGACTTTGTTCTTTAGAAAACTTTTTCAGTTCTAAATGTGAACATTACCAGCAGGTGATTAAAGGGTAAAAAGAAGTAAGTTAAGCCAGCTGTCACATCTTATGCTAGGTGGATGGAACTGATTAAACCAGACAATATGAAATGATTCAGATAGATGTGAGGGGAAATTGCTGTGATATGGCTATAAAGCTCAGGAAAGGAGCACTTTTGTAGGAATTCACAGAGGGAATGCTTGGACATTTCAGTACAGGAAAAAAAAAGGTTTGCAGATTGATGTATGTCTCTTTGAGTTCACAGACGATGAGTCTGAAGTGACTGATGGACTAATATTGACTATTGAAACTGCCTACATTTCACATTTACTGCAAACAGTGACATTTCTAACTCAATATGACCAGTCTGGTAGTTATCCACCCTTCAGAAAAACAAACAAACAAACAAACAAACAAAAAAAACCAAACCAAAACAAAAAAAACACCACCTTCTGAATGAAGAAGGAATACTTTGTTCTATTATGTAATGGTCTCACATTGATTTTCCTTTCCCTTTAAGATGATGTGCTCTGGCCATCTGGCTGCCTCACACTTCCTTTAGATCTGTTATTGAAGCAAACAAGATAGACTGTTGAAAAGACTAATACTATTTAGTGTATTATTGAATCTCAAAGACATTCACACAGTTTTTCATTCTCCTGGTAAGTTTTGTTGAAAAGAAAAATGGGATGAAAGGTATTGCACATGAATTTATCAATGTTTGTTTAGTGTGAGTGGACCTTCCAAAATTTTATAGATGAGAACCTGAGTCTGAGTCTCTTTTAAAAAAAATATCTCCCACTAAAACCAGATTGCCAAAACTATTCTAAAGAAGTTTTAAACACTTCTTCTGTTTTTTCTGTGATTAGTTATCTAAAGATAGAAATACTCACTAGCGCCTACTTTGAGAAGGATCTATTTATAATATGTTCCTAAATCTATAATCACACATCTCTTAATGAAATATGTTGGAATGATTCATGTATGAGATGAAAAGATATTGTCACAATCTATTTAGAAAATGCTGACTGTACAGAAAGAAATAAGATGTTCTCTATACGTCACATATGCTTCAAATTATTTACAACCTAGAGGCAAAGTTATCTTGAATGCATATGGATTATTTTCTAACAGATAAAGCACAGAGCAGCACCTTTTATATCTCATATAAGTACCATAAATCACTAAATGTCACTGAAATGCTGGGTGAGCAGCTCATGGCAAATAGTATATAACATGTAGGGTGGAAAAACCACATGAATTACCAGTCTGAACGACATGAAATTCATGGAGCTTTTCTACCAGTACTCTGATATCTTTGGAAACTTTGAAAATCCTAAAGAATAAATCCTTGAACAAGATTCAAGATGAGGGGAGCATTCTGTATCATTTGTAATGTGCCAAGTTTATTTGTGATGAAGTATGAATTTTGAACTGCATGATTGCTTATTATATATGAATACCTGTGCATGAAAACAGAACTCAGTCTTGCAAGATGCCGGTGAGACTTCACCAATGGATTTTTATATCTTAGTAGTTGCCATACCAAGCCACTTAAGCCCAAAACTGTAACCTTCCAAATGTCAGATAACCTGCAGTCTAATATAAGAGAAATATAAGGTTAATGATGGTGTCAGTTGCTGACACCAGCATGCAGTGGGTGCATAACATTGATTTCTGCACATTCTCCTGATAAAGCTCAGCTTTTCCAGTGCTCATCCTGTGCAAGCTCGCTGTCACCACCACAGCTTTCTCTGGATCCATGTCACAAACCTTGCAGGGTTGGTGGGTGCTTGATCCAGCTATTTGCACACCAAACATAGTCACAACCTAAAAAGAGATGCAAACTTTAGGCACAGTAAAAAAAAAAAAAACAAACCAGTAAAAATGGCTGAAATTGCCTATACATTTTGTGGTAGAGTTTGATGGTGAAATATATCTGCTTGATGGGTAGATGCATGCCTGGGTCTCCCTCAGAAAGAAGAGACACCCAATGCTGTCAAAGACAAGGGAGTTTCCAGGAGGCTTTCAGAAAGAATGCTCCTAAAGAGGGAAGAGTAGGATATATCTCCAGGTTTTATGCCCAATTGTCACTCATTTATATCCACGATCCATGATAATAGGCTTATGAAAGTAATTAATTACAATGGTATTAGTGAATTGCAATTTAAAAAATTGCATTGCAATTTAACTTTAGGAGTAACTTAAATTAGTCTTTCTTATAGGACTGCTAACTTGCAAGTTATTAAAGCTTAGAATCACTATCCAGTGGGAAGTGACTATCATGTCTTTAAACAGAGAAAATCTCTTACATAAATGGCACTTGGGCTCCATAGTTTATGCTGTCCATCTTTTTGAAAAGTTACCCACACAGGCATCTTGCACACCCAGAGCCTGTGAGTTACTCTCCAAGCTGCTTTTAGACTGGTTTACAATTTAATAGAATCTATGATGCTTGAACATTTAAAGCATCTTCTTATTCAATCACATTCAAATGACAAAACTAGTCATTAATTCTTAGAGCAGTATGAAAGCAGGCTGGAGACACGAGGATTTCAATCTGGTTTAGTCAAAGAGATAGAATTGGGAAAATAAATTGTGAATATGCTTTAAAGAAAAGTAAAATTTCTTCCATTTAAGCAATTGTCTAGGTCTAGGTTTGATTCATCAAGCAGCAGAAATTGCTAAGTTTGCTTAGATCTGCAGTCCAGTATTAGCTTCTACTAAATGCTCCACTTGTTAGTTATTATAGTCTGTCATCAACATGAAGCAATCACAAAAGAAAATGGATGGGCTTTAGAAAGCCATTTCAAATAGGCATCCTTTGTACACAAATGTTTTTTTCACATCTGTTAAATTACTTGGATGGATCCCCCCTTTACCAAGTTTGGCTTAGTGAGAGGAGCCGGCTACAAAAGCATTGCTCTGTCCTTTGTACCTGCATGAAGGATGATGCCATTGCCCACTCCCTTGTATCAGTTAATAAAAACAAAGAATGGCTTAATTTCAGGCCAATTAGCATACTGTATTCAAAGGAAGAAAGGCGAAAGCCTTAAACCCACAAGATTAAGGACAGAACAGTCAGCAAGACTGTTCACAATCATGCACCTTTACAAAAGAGTTTACAAGCAGTTGTATGTCCCTTCTTTTTCTAAAAACATTTGAATCCAGGTGTATCTGTATTTCTACTTATAAACTATTATAATATAAACTATAAAACTACTTTGCTATAAAGCAAAAATAGACAGGAGCAATTTTCATTTAAGTATTGTCAAGGTCTAAGTATAACTTTTTGTTCAATAGTATTAAAAACAGCTGAGACATGAAGCTGGTTTTAACTGGGTGGGAAATGCTCTTTCTAATTCCATGAAAGTTTCCATGGATTACTCTAAAGAGATGTGATATATGTTATGGAATAATTCATACTCATATGAAATATAGATGCAATAAGTTATATATATATAGAAAATCTCTGAAAGTTTTAAACCCACAAGCAGCGGTTGGGGAAAGATTGCTTCACAGAATTACGAAACCGCAGATGGCAGCAGAGGGGAGACCTAATTAACAAACTAAAAGACGTGGCTCCAGCAGAGATGGGTCCTTTCCTGGGACAGATTGGGGAACACCCTGGCAATGTTCATTCCATAAGTGTCCATGATTGAGATAACCAGGTTAGACCCTTGCATCTGAATGCCAGGTTCCTGTAACTCGGCATCTGCATTCATCACATCCCAGAAATGGTTTTGTCCAGTCCAGCACGGAGAAAAAGAAACTACTGAATATGTGAAGCAACAAAAAAATAGGAGAACCTCTGCCCCAGGCAAAAAAAACTGTATAAAAACCGACCCGAGGGAGGCAGCATTTATGAACAGAGGGGGTCTGACACAGTACAGGTTAGACCAGAGTTCACCCAGCGCCGATCCCGGGCTCGACGCTGTCTCTCTATTAGAGACCGTATCTTGGTCGGGAAATAAAATCTCTAATTTTTGATTATTAATTCAGCTGTATCATTTTATTACTCATAACAGAGATCTATAAACAAATTTCCACTGGCCTAGAAAACTTGAAGTCTCTAGCTTCTTCACGGATTGCTCTAGCATAGGCCTTTTTTGGGGAAACCTTCCCTAAAATGCTGAGTCATAAACAGTTACAAATCTTTGTGCCTAGGTGTTCTAGTTTCCTCAAGATCTTTGACAGATGACCTCTGGCAAACCTTAATGAAGGGCTTCAAAACATTCTTTTCCCAGCTGTCTAACTGATCTTATTCTGAAGATTATGCCCAGTAGCTGAGTTGGAAAACAGAAGCAAGTTTCTGAGCTTCAGCTGCTCTGTAAGCCAAACCTTTAATGTAAAACATGGCTGATGAAGGTGAGCTGTATTATAGTCCTGATCTGTGTACAGCTGACTGTGAAGTATGTTGACTTTGCCATATCTAAGTGACTTCTACCAGAATTTTGGTGAGAAGCAGCTGCAAGGTGGTAGAACCATAGATGGCCACAGCTGTTTGATGTGTTTCAGAGTTCCTGGTCTGTTTTCTGTCTCAGGGATGCTCAGCTTATCATGCATGAGAGAAACATCTTTGTAGTGCATTTCCCACAACCAACATAGCTATTTAATATTAAAATTAAAGACAACTGATATAACTACATTAATATTGGTTAATCATTTCAACTGAGGGATCAATAAGTTTAGTGATTTAGCTGCTCTTTTTTATAAAGTAGAGATGAAATACAGCATAGATATAACAAGAATAATTACTTTTCAGTAATTTTTTATTCTAGGAAAATATGCTTATCAGAAAAATATCAGTTTTCTACTTTTTGACATATAATCCAAGTTATAAGAAGAGTCTTTAATTGCCTGTTCTGATCCAAGGATTCAATCTCTTAAATTCATTAAAGAAATGTCAGAGCAGGGACACAGAGAGCACTACACACAGAGGCTCCTTTTGAACTGATGGAGAGCAAATGAAGATGCTGTGCTGTTTTCATAAGAGATTTATGAACAGAACTTCTCTAATACCAAGCCACAAAACTGAGACCACAGGCACAACAAGCAGCATGCTCTTTATGCTAAATCTATTCATTTATTTGACCCAAGACAGAGGGATCAGGCAATTCCTAAAAAGGACTGAGAAAAGTTAGCTGGAAGGGATTAAGCAATATTTTCTGGCTTCCTCTTCATTTTGTCTCAGAAAAGAGAGAGCTAAAGACAAAGGATGGTGACTACTGGAGATTGCTTAAATCTACTGTGCAATTTTTATTTGAAGAATGAAATGGAGGGAAGGGCTTGGATACATTTTGGGGCTTCGATTAATTCATTTTGGAATCATACACACAGAAATTTAAAGATTTCCCAGAGAACATGTTCTTCTGTTAAATTAGATGTTTTGTCATGGGAACATGGTCCTTCTATGGATCATGTATCCCCAGAAAGGTTACACTGGCAACACACTAGGACTTCAATTAAAAAAATTTAGAACTCCACCATACACAGAGTTTTGCTCAATATCTGTCACTTTCTGTGGCTACTGAGTCTTTGCAGACTATGGTGTTGGGGGTTGGATCTGTTTCTTTTGTGTTTGTGGAATTTTTTCTCCGGTGGTTTGCTAGGGAACTAATTGCTGGGTACTTATGGGTACTTGACCAAAACAAAGGGTAGAACAGCCCTCCTTGTGAACAGCAGTTGAACATGAGCAGTGGGTCTAAGGGCGCCCTTCCAAAAGGAAGTCGGAGCACCAGAGGACAGGCCCTGCCTGTTTTCCGCTGGATTTCTTTCCAGAGGAAGACTGGACTAATCTCTTCAGCATTAGAATTTCTACAGGACCATCTCCACTCCACAGAACTGCATCTATTACTCCAGGAGGATTTCATCTGGACTGCTTTTAAC
>WBNO01009841.1:13213-24496 GCA_013400575.1 Peucedramus taeniatus
TATATATATTCCTAGTAAAGAACTGTTATTCCTATTCCCAAATCTTTGCCTGAGAGCCTCCAATTGCAACATTATAATAACCTGAGGGAGGGGGTTTACATTCTCTATTCAAAGGGAGATTCCAGCTTTTACTGGCAGATACCTGTCTTTCAAACCAAGACACATGGAAACCCTAAAAAGGAGATAATTTGTGAATGCAATGGTCCTTGAATTCATCACTTTCATCAGAGTGATGAATTCAAAGAAAATTCAAAAGCAGAGTGGCTTTTTCTTCTACTCAATCCTTTTAATCTCCTCACTAATCTGATCATTTGTAAACTTGTGTGGTCTAGGAGATATGCATCATTCATAAATATATTGCTAGTTCGGAATGCATTAATTTCCAAATGTTGTTATTCTACCTGTGAAATGATCTTGTTGCCTCCAGTACTAAATGATTAACCATACCCTCTTGTCTTTGACCTTTGACAAGTCCAGCTGCTCTGTCTCAATCAGCACAGGCAAACAAGCTTCCTTCCAACTCAAGCAAAGCTTCTACCACATACCAATTTACTCCTCCTACTTCCTTTTTTTTATCCCAGTCACAGCTCAGTCAGCCTGAAGTTGGAAGGAAAGCTCTTACTACTCACCTGGAGAAAAATGTTACAGTATAGCTCTGGGACAATTGGTCTCTTGGTAAATAACTTTCTTTTTTCTCTCTGATCAAATAGAGGAAACAAGTGGAGTTTAATGAGTTTGGCAAAATAAAGCCAGTACTGCTCTTCAGCGAGAGTTCACTTTCAAAAAATGTTACTATATGTTTATACTTTCCAGTATCTGTCTGCTACCACTGCAGATGAGATCCTGAGCTAGTGGACCTTCAGGCTGACTGAGAAGACCTCTGGTGGGACTTTTATATCTACACTGAAAATGACAACATTGAATAATCATGAAACACAAAAAAAGGAGAGAGGAACTCCACAAAAATCACTTAAGTCTTCCATATATTACAGCCTCTTTGAAAATTTGTTGCACAAGAAGCTGGCACAAGAATAAATTCATGTGCAAATGAACTGAGGGCAATTTTTTTCCTTCAAAGATATTTTAGGAATTAATCAGCACTACAGAAAACTAAGTGCAAGTTAAAATCCTGGTTTATTACTCAGTGGTAGATTAAAAACATTCATTTTCATGCTGCTCATTCCTTTGTCTCCCTGTGGTGTGAAGCCATCTGCTGTGTTAACAGAACTACCTGGGAAAGGAGGACAGCATGTACAGACACTAATCTGAATGCTGAAACTTCTATTTTGCCAAGTTTTTTTGTCAGATTAGTCCCCAGCCTTTATCCACAGGATGTCCCTACAAGCAGTTGTGCTGCCTGTAAGCAAGGAGAGGATGTAGGAGGATTTTATCACACAGAAGCAGGGCTGAGTCAGTGTGCTGGCTCTGGCTGGGGTAGAGTTAAGAAATGAAGAACAGCTGAGGCAAAAGTAGAATCATACCAGTGCTGAGTGCAGATCTTTATTTTCAGGAAGAAGGCACTTCAGCGAAATATGTGCAGCCTGTGGAATTTCAAGCATACCTCAGGCTCTGATGGTGAAATTGAGTTTATAGAATCTACTGGCTTTTTTTTCTTTCCTCATCTCAGACATCATTCAGGATATTAAAATGATTAATTTTTCAAGACACCAGCAGTCTTCTCTTCCAATACCTTCACTTTAAAAGCTTTGCTCATAGATCTGCTGTGATACGATACATCAGTGCTGGCAAAAGTATAAAAATTATGCTATCTGTTGTTGTATTAGATACAGACATAAGTTCCTTCAGCTGGGCAACCTGTCTGAATTGTTCACAGCAGAAGAAAGCAGGGCATCCTGAACATCCACAGCCTGGATTGGCAATCATTGTGATCCAATAGGTACTCAAGTACCACTCAGTAACTCAGAAGATCTCATAAACACAAGTTAGACAAATAACTTTCACCCTTTAAAAAATTCCAATAGAAAAATTATTAATGTCAGTAATTAAATGTGAGGTTGCTTCTGGCAGCTGAAAAATCAGCCTGAAGGCTTTATGATCAGTGAGAATAATACATGGCAATAATACATGTGAACAAACTAGTTCACAATATGCTATTCCTGCATGTCAAGGTATAAAATTTAGTTTTCACTCTTTCCTGAAAATTCTTTAAAGAAGCCAATTCCTGTAGCAATTAAGGTGAAAGCACAAATACCATGATGTAAGATCAATTTTAAAAGAATTAATAAAAAATCTGTGAGCCCGAAAAGACCGTCTTTAAACTCAATGACAACATCCCACGCCTTTTGTACCATGCCAGTTCAAAAACATTGTGAGAGATAATGAGACATGTAAAATACTATTATAATAATCATTGTGATATTGACTGTGATGTTTATTTTGCATTACATTCAAATAATTTCAACTCTTTTGACCCAAGAAACTAGACAACAGCCTGGAAGATTGCCAGCCCTTCTAATTAGGACAAAGAGTGTTGATGCCCTTTCTACAACTCCATTTATTTTATTCAAAAGTAGCCTGGCATTTTTTCTTTCCTGTATTAACTCCTATTTTCCTGAACACTGGAGCAACTGAATAAGAATGTTTATTCCATGTTTGCTATCTCATGCTATGTCAGCTGTGCCTATGTACGGTCTTATTCTCTTAACCACTTTTTAGGGTTACAATCTGGTCTTCATATAAGTTCTCAGCTTTACCTGAGGCTGTCAAGTTTCATAACATGAACATTAAATGAATCTGACTTCTTCCTCCCAGCCCCTCTTAACAGCATTGGCATCTCTCCCCTCATCTGGGGAATGCAAACCACAAAACTGAAAAACCAGTGACTGGTGCTGCAGCCACCGATGGGCACTTCAGTGCAGCCCAAGCACAGTGTGTTCCTGAAGACAGATTCCCACTTTCACTGGTTTAGCCGTTGGAAAGTAGGTTACAGAGCACTGCTCACTAGGAAGAGAAGAGCAGTGTACCTCATACAGAGGCTGCTGAACTGTGAATTAGGTGACACCCTTGCTTAGTGTCAGGAATAACTGGATTTTGTGTTCAGAGGCAGTGGTGTGATCACCGCACCTTGAGAAGCATTCTTGATTGATTTTTTCACTTTTAGCAGCAGAGAGAAAATTACTGAAAGAGGTATAATAGGAGGATAGAGAAAATATGCTACAAAACCCTCCCCTTAAATTAACCTATGCCAATAACTTTGAACTGACTCTTGGATGCTTTTGCTTCCTTTGTCTCTCACTTAAGTGAGATTGAGTATAAGCAGCTGTTTCATACAATGGAAATAACTTATATCAGTTACTGGAAAATTTGGGGAAAACATTTCTAAATTAGCCATTGCATTTAAAAATTTTAAAGGAGAAACAAATGTTTGTCTGTTTGGTGTGATGTCTTGCAAAGGGGAAGACATCAATCCAAGTGCCTGTCAGAATCAGGTAACTGATGTTTGATCTCCTTGTAGCCTTCAGCCAGGATTAGAATCTTCCAGTTCTGTGGAATATGCTGGGATGGGTTTCCCACTGCTGAGGCTTTCCAGTTACACATGAAACCTCTCCACTTGAGAGCACTTACAACCTGAAAACTTCTATTTTCAGTTTGCATTTTATTTTTATATTTTTAAAAAATATGTTAATCAGCTTTAGCAGAAAAGGTTGCAAAAGGGCTGTAAAATGGTTAATCACAACAGAGTAATTAATTGACTGTCCAACTCATGATTGGTGAACCACATCTGGCCCACAGGCTGCTCATATCCTGCCTCACGTCAAGGGCACCTAAGTGCCTCAGAAACTTGAAAAAATGCTGCAGCTGGGGCTGCTATGACAGACATGATGCTGCTCAGGTGTCCTTCTATCCTTCAGGACAACAGCAGGAAAAACAGCAGCTGCACAATGAGAATGATCAGGGCTCCAGCCTTCAAGTGTATCCCCCAGGGGATTGCATTCAGGGTGAATAGTCATAGTGGCTGCATCTTCACAGCCCAAGTGAAGGGGATCTTCACTTCCATCTTCCCTGGAACAAAGAAAGTTGGGATTCAGTAGTTTTCCCTAATAATTTGATTTTAACTACATTCAGGCATCCCTGAAAACCCTAACTATAAATTTTTATTTATAATCTTAAGATAAATATTCTAGTCAGTGTCTGTCATTTGCTTTTAAATTGTCTGATGCATTTTTTAAATTTAGGTACAGAAAAGGAAGGACTGCCTCCACATCTGGAGCTGAAAAGACAGTCTTGCCTGCTACAGGATGTAATGCCAAAATACAAGGAGAATAGTCTGATTTCAATCAAATGACATTTTAATTATTTAGTCTGTTTAATCTATTATTGAAAAACTCTCATAATGCTGCTCTAGAAAAGCTCCCTATACTAAACTGATTTTTTTTCTGGCATTGTATCAGAGGTTTCCAATATTCTTATTAATCATGGCTAGATTATCTCACTATAATATTAACAATATATGAAGCTTCAATATTTCATTTCATCTTAGTAAAAATGTCCTACTAGAGCCAGTGAGTTGTTCAAAATGGATTAAGGTACAAAACCCAAATAATTAATGACTAATTTATTTTTAAAAGCTGATGATAGTTTTTAGATTACTTCGGCACCTTCTAGAATTAGAATATTAGTATGTAAAACCTAACTTAAAGCTTGATCCTCCTAGACATACTTCTCAGGGAAAAAAAACAGTACTTACAGACTGTGATTACTTAAATTCTTTGAGGCTTTGGAGGTCTGTAACTCTGACAAGGTTATTGAAAAGGAAGGTGATTGTTTAAATTCCAGCAAGCATATATTCTCATTCAGCCAAGGTCACATATCAATCAAATGAATGTCATTTCATAAACACCCCTGAACAACTGTGTTCTATTATCTAAATGGGAAGGAGAGGTGTTAATGGGTGTCCAAGGGATGAAATCAATTTAGCTTAGAGGCACTCAGCTGTTAGAACAGTTGTTAACATGTCTGGCTGCTAATATATGCTGATTAGTATTAATATCACATGATGACTGAAATGCGACTGGCATGACATTTCTAAACCAATGAATAGTGATTACAACTCTCTTTTCTTTACCCTCTTACTTGAGTAATTGCTTCTGGCTGTGTGGACTATCAGATTTGCAACAGGCACAGCACAGAGTTTGAAGATTTTTCCCCACAGGCACCTTCTCATCATGGTGATTCTGTTGGAAGAGGAAAATAAAGAGCATTTGACCTGTTATTTACAGGCAGCAGAGGATCCTGCATGGCTCACTGAGAAAATAAGAAGGACCTGCACTGAGGAATTGGAAATACAAGTTTCTCATAGATACTCATGCTGACAATATATCCTTAATGTGTTGATGCTGACAAGTGAAAGTAAAGTTTTCAAGTACTGAATAACAGAATATACTAAATGAACTTGTTTTCTCTTTGTGTTTTTTTTTTCCTCTAATATTATTTCAATACTATGGAAATGTTTACTGACAGAAGAGAGACAACACTGATTAAAATTACAAAAAAACCCATGATAAAACAGAAGTTTTGTTGTCTTTGCAAATGAGTAACTTGTTTACTGTGTCATTTCAGTAAAAGAATGCAGAAGGATCAGGAAAAATCAGGGATGTCCAGACTCTTTGCACCATCCTTGTATAACACAAATACTCCAGTGAAGGCAGCTTTGCAACTAGGACTGCCTGTCTTAGAAAAATAATTTCTTCCATAAAACCTATTCAGAATAAGAGATGATTAAACCTGTTACCAGAAAACTCCCCACATTGATTTAAGGGTACTCAGTAATTTCTGAGGGAGCAGGCAACAAAAAAAATTAGAACTTGGGAGGAAGAGGAGAAGGAAAAAAAATACAGAGGAGTTATCAACACAGGCAAAGCTCGTTATTATAACAAAAAACCAAAACAGAACAAAACAAAAGGGTACAGGTAAAATTGGAAGCAGAAGACAGCATTTCAAGATCCTACAAAGAAAATATGATTATTACAGAAGATAGGTTTTCAGATGTCTTTATCCCAGCTTGATAATGCAAGTGTTTTAAATCTGGGTCACAGAGTAACACATTGTAGAAGAACATTACAAATAATTCCATTTTTATATATACTTCCTTATATATGAAAATAACAAAGTATACCTAATTTGTGTGTAAGAGGAAACAACTTCCAGAATCCAAATATTTATAAAATTGTTTTTAGGCTTTGTATTAAACTGTGTCACATAGCTTAATTTAAAATGGACTACTTATTAATATTAGACTTTATTCTAAAAAAAAAAAAGGACAAATTGAAACAATTCAAATTTGCAGTATCTGATATACTGTCTTGAATATTGTGTCAGCCAAGGTCAAGCTGGAAAACCTGTTGTGATGCCTCAAAAATCTAATTGTTAAGCATCAGCTCCAGCCTTGTTCCCCCCATCACAGAGGAATGAGAGAAAGTATTTCTGTGATGCTGGAATGCCCCAGGGAACATTTAGGACAATATGATCCATCACATCATCTTGGATGAAATACACCTTTTCTCTTGTCTACTTGTCATACCAGGAAGAATAGGCAATTTGGAGAGAAAAAATGACATGGGGCATAAACAAAGAGAAAAAAACTTGTAAGAAAGCAAGATCTCTGTTAATTGCTAGGAATCAGTCCTTAAACCATATAGAACACAGAAATAATTGCAGTTGTGTTCTCATGGAATAACTCTTCCCTTCTAAATTTTTAACTTTTTTTTTCTCAGATTAAGGTAGTTTGCACATGCACTCATCCCACTCTAAAGAAAGTCAAATTCTTTGCATCTCAGACGAGTCTTAATCCATCCAGCAATTTTGTATATACATTCAGGAGGATACACCGACAGTCTTGTTACTGATACAAAACCATGGGCTAACAAAGACTACAGCATGTGGATTTCATTTCTTAACAATTATAGCTGCTGTCTATTTTTGCTTAATGTAATCCAGATGACATAAATATTGCAGATTAATTTAAACACTAACCTAAAGTTAAGATACAAATTTAAAGGCAATAGCATAGGTAATTTAGTTCTAATTCTTAAGCCAAAAATGTAATTATTCCTTTACTGTCAGTATTCTTAAGTAAAACTGTAGGTACAGTTTGTGAAAGAAATAGAAAAGAGAACGCAAAAGTTTTTTTCCCCCCAAAAAAAGGAAAAAAACCCAGAAAGTTTCAAAAAAATTTTTTAAAAAGAGGATTCAATGGAGAAAAAGCAGCCTTACAATCTTGTGCCAAAATGATAAGTGTTAGTAATATAATTAAGGCATTATAAGATTTAAAAGTTAATATTTTCAAAGATAATAATAAAGTAAATAGTAAAAAAGGATAGGAAGAAACCCACTTGGTTTGGAATTAATCTATTTTCAAAACAGAATTTTGGATCATGGAGAACATTAAGGTTATACTATTACTGATGTTCAAAATAAATTTAAAAATATGGATTGTGCTCTAGTATATCTTTTGAGACAACATGAAGACTATGAAAGTCATTTTTCACAATTTGATTCAGGAGCAGAACTGGACAACTCAGAGCAGCCTGAGTTTATATAGATAGATATAGATATAGATATAGATATAGATATAGATATAGATATAGATATAGATATAGATATATTTTCCTGAATTTATATATATATATATATATATACACACACACATATATTTCAAGTTGCTGATCTTATAAAAATTAGAAGAAACAGGAAATTTAATGAAGTTACAGGCCTAGGGGATTTTTACCTTCTTATTTTGAAGACATTATTTTGTTAATTTTTTTTGTTTTCTCTATTTCTATTTTCAAAGATATATATAACTGCTATATTATAACTGCTAATCAATAAAGAAATTTAACCTAGTCAGTAATGTCACATTTTTCTATAGATTTAAAATTATCCAGATCTTAAAAAATATTTTTAAAAGTTTTTTAAAAGGATAGTCTGATTTTGTTTTTTTGAAGCAAAC
This sequence comes from Peucedramus taeniatus, assembly GCA_013400575.1. Classification (NCBI taxonomy): domain Eukaryota; kingdom Metazoa; phylum Chordata; class Aves; order Passeriformes; family Fringillidae; genus Peucedramus; species Peucedramus taeniatus. Next base: position 21,183 of record WBNO01009841.1, read on the forward strand.
AGAAATGGTACACCTGTTAACCAGAATAAACACATGCTCTTTAAGAAGGACTTGCAGTGATGCATTCTTTAAAAATATATTTGTTTAGCTTTATTGTAGTATTTAAAACAAAATGTATTTTTACAAATACAAAATAATGGGGATGTGTTGGAGAACAGAGATGGATGGGAGAGAATCATCTGGACAAGTGGATATCTTTTAGGAAGGCAGGGACCTGAGACAAAGAAAACTTTCACTACTCTTTTGAGAACCCTCTGTATCTTCTCCAAGGAGACCAGCATGAACATGTGGCAGTTCCTTTTGAGAAAACCTGAGGGGTGCAGCAGCCAAACCTGTGAGCACTTTTTGAGTGAAAAAACAGCCCTGGGAAGAAACATCTTCATCCTGGGGCAACTGTATTTCATGTTGTACCAAAGTTTTGCCTTTAAAACTTTCAGTAGCTGTTCTGTGAAAGAGGTTCAGGATGACACCTGCCCTGTGTCATTAATGGCCTTGTGTCTTACTTGGGAACACAAGTCATCTCAACTGCAGCAAATGCCCTGACTCATGAAATAGCAGTGCCCAAATCTAGCTTTTGTGCCAAATACTGGCTTTTGTACTGCCAGTAACCTGCACCACTGTGCTTGTTCAGTGCCCTCTCATGGGAACCACAAAGTTTTGTTCTTGCATAAATGATGACCAGGGAATCACATGTTTTTCCTCTGAGCATCCACAGCAGTGACAGGAATGGGTGCCCTCCTAACTCATTTGATCCCTCCCCTCTGTAGTTCTACTGAACTAAGTTTTGTTGCATCTGTAGCCCATGGTCCATATCTTCTCCTATCTTATGGCATATAAGAAACAGTGCTTTGAATTCATGTGTGCTAGGCTGTTTTTTCCACAAAATTGCTGTCACACAAATAGCCCCACCTGAAATGGAGGTGTGTATGATATTAATGATGTAGGCTGAGATTAAAAAAAAAACAAACAAACAAAGAGCTGAGGAAACATTTTATCCCCAAACTTGGTTCTCTAAAATTAAAGAAGATTGGACTCTGCACTTACTTCGGTAGAAGACTTTAAAAGAAAGGTTTATTCAAAAGAAAAGCTATCTAACTTGTCCTACAAAAAAATAATTTTATTACTACTGTTTAGCACTGTCTCTGCCCCATGATGTTGATTGGAGCCGTACTAACCTAATTTCTGCAGTATCTTTTGGGATGTTAATGAAACGAAACATGAGCAAATGAAATCTTAATAATTAAAGAGGTCAGATCAGTTTTAATTTCAGAGATTCTTCTTCCATTTTATTGACAGAATGATATTGCACAGAAGAGTTTTTCCACAAAGGTCTTGTACTCAGAACCTCCGATGCCTGTTGATTTTTTTCCTTTTTTTCTTTTATATATTCTCTGTCTTCTTACATATATATTCATACCTCTGCAGCCCATTACTGGATTCATAGCTAGTTTTCCCTGTACTTTTCCCTGCCCTGATAGGCAGAAAGACAAAACTTATTCCGAAGCCCCTATCCTATCCTGATTCTCCTTAGAAACCAAGGTCAAAAACCAGCTCTTCAAGACTGAGAAACAACTGCTCACTTTGAAAATTTAAAAGGTTTATTAAACCTTGAAAAAAATACAGCAAAAGGACTACATAAGGAAAAAGTTACAGTGCTGGGAACTGCCTCATGCATACCACATGGCCAGTTCAGTTTCAAGGTGGATGCTCAGTCTTTTATACCCCTGGGGGTTGCATCAGCCAACCCTGGCCCCTCCCAAAGTCTGTCAGTCAGCTCTTCTCTGCTGTTTAACGATGGAGATCTCTCTCCTGCAACTCGACTGGAGGTCAGGTGTCATCATGCCACACCCCCTTAGCAACAAGCTTTTCCATTCCCAGCTTCCCCAGGGAAGGGACACAAGTGCAGCCTTCTTTTTACCTGGCCTAGACAACCCAGGCTGTCTGATGGTAACACTACAGAGGGGGGNGGGAACCATGGGGAGAACAAAGGACATTTAAACTATAATAACATCACTATACATCACTAAAGCTTTTCTTAATATTCACATCATAGTCATCCCTTAATTGTGAGAGCCAATCATCTCATTATCCATCTATAACAAGACACATTTTCATCACCAAGTTCAGTTCCCACCTGAGCAAGAAGGACTTAGAAGGGGCTTGGCCTGGAGGGGGAATTGGGTCATCACTAGAGCTCCTAGTTGGTGATTTTTGTCAAATATGCTAATTTGCTAAACTTACAAAAAATGTTTTCACCCTGTGTAGGTGGGCTTTTGTAGACCTTTTCCATATCTGCCCCTGGAGGCCTCCAACAAAGACCAGCCTTTATATTGCCTCCTATACCAATAGTATCTCACAATAATGTTGTTTTATTTCTAAGTTCTTAAAGGCATCACCTCTATTCCAATCAAAATATCAAAATATCAGTTATGTGCAGTTTGTCACTGAAAGAGAGGAATGTCCACAAAAAAGAACACAATGAAGAAACAAAAAACACAAAAATGAAAGTGGCAATCCAATGGTAGTTGGATTTACTAACATTCAGCATAACATATAATCAGCTAACTGGATGCCTGGGATGTATCAAGAAAAACATCCTTTTGTATCCCTATCACCTAAAATAAGAGTTGTCATAGGATCAAGAGACAATTTAGGACTGTATTGCACATAAGAGTGAATATATAAATGTGCTTTTCACCTGTACCTCAGGCACTTACTAGTGCCAGGCAAGGTTATAATTTCACAGAAAAGTTAGGGGTTGAGTTTTTTTTCCTTTCCTTTTCTTTCTTTGTTACTTGTGGATTTTTTTCCCATTGAGTTGCTAAGAAGCACTGATGGCTGGGTGCATGAGAAGTGGGGAGGGGCAACTCCTCAGGTTTTTGGGAGTTTCTCATTTTTGGGAATTTCTCTCCAGGGACAGAGATACCATGAGAAAAGAAGGAGAAAGAGGAGAGCTGGGGAGTTGGGGACAGTCTGTCTCTCTGTGCCTCGGAGGACAGTCAGACCCGCAGCCTGGGGAAAGGAATTCTCTGCCACTGCCATAACCCAGCCAGGAGCTGCCTTTCTTCTGCTGCTGGGCCCCGCACCCCCTGCCCTGCTGGGATGTACCGCAGTTCCAGCTACCGCAACGGAGCTTCTGATACATCTCATCCACCACCCCAGGATTTCTGCTCATTCCTGCCAGTCCAGCTTGGTGCTTCTCAGAGTCCTGCTGGGGCACTGGGACTGACTGCTCCAGGGTTTGTGAAGCAAACTCTCTCCTCCATCCCTTCCCATCTTGGAGAAAGCGCCCTGCAGCCATGGGGGAATCATCG
>WBNO01009846.1:792-22574 GCA_013400575.1 Peucedramus taeniatus
GAGGCCGAAGATTTTGTGGTCTTCCTCGAGGATGAACTTTTGAACCTTTTCTCCTCTCGCATGCGCTTCTTGGTCCCTCGGTCCTTATCTGGGTATTCCCTGGTCTTAATGAACTTGGAGACAGAGGGGTTTCTTTATCTGGGCTTTTTGTATCTCCTGATCTCCTCTTGGTATTGTTTTCTATGCAAGAAACCTTAGAAATTTTCATTTTCCTATGTCCTTTGTACCATGGCAGGGGTTTCTTAAGTAAAAAGGTTAAACTTTAACCCAGAGTTCTACAGACTATACTTTAAATGCTCAATTCATAATGTTATTTTAAGTAAACTCCAAAATCTCTATTTCAATGGGTCTTTTAAAACTACATCATGCCAAACTAAGCAATTACCTTTTTTAGATGTGATTAACTCAATCCCTCTTTAGGCAGAGGTAACATAGTCTGTCTCAACTATTGGACAGCAAAGTATTTGATTCAGTGCCACAACTTTAGTGTCTAAAAGGCAAACAGGAGAAGATGGAGATTAGTCAGCAAACTGTAAAGCAGTGAGGAACTGCCTTAAGGGAAGAACCCAACAAGCTGAGTTGGACAGGTGCTGTTCTGGGATGAGGGGGTTCCACAAGTGCCCATCTTAGGACTTTCAATATTTTTACTGACAGTTTAGATATTAAAAAAGAAAAAACAAGGGTGTTGTGAAACATGACTGATCTGTGATGAAATCTGTCAACAGTAGACAGCTAGAGGGTGTTGCTGGTACTCAAAAAGTTATGGATATCACAGGCAGAAATCTCTCAGAGATAAAATTATACAAATAGAGTCAAATGGTGTAGTAAAAATCACACAGAAAAGCAGTATAAATTATTCTAATAGCATTGTGGAAAAGACACTAGAGAAACTTTATCTGGAATATTGTATACCATTCCACTTAGATCTATTTTCAGAAAGCTCTCAAACTGGAACAGGTGCTGTGAAGACATATACAGGAACATTACAGGGAATAGCATGTTCTGTAACACATTGGAAGAACTTCAGCAAAACAAAGGATGAGAGAGCTTATGATTTCTCACCATAAACAGTGTGGGAGGACTGAAGGGAAAAAGTCAAACTGTTCAACTTAAAGGACAATCTGACTCAAAAATATTTGAGCACAAGCTGGTCATCAACAGACCAAGTCTTGAAATGAAAGTTCCTAGTTACCAGAGGCATGATCAAAAAGGCTACCCACAGAGGAAGACAGGAGCATATGTTGCTGCTTTTCAGTATGAGATCTCTTTAGTTTCCAAAGAACCTCTACCACATGGCTGCCTGCAGTGACTCAGGCCAGTGCTCCAAGAAATCAATCTCTGTTCCTGCTCCTGTCCTCCCAGCAGTTGCTGGTGGTGTCCCAGGAAGGTGTTCCTCAACTCTGGTCTTAGACAAGCAGGCATCTCACTGGTTGCACAGACTTGAGAGGTAAATCTTTGAACCTCTGTCTCCCATCCCTCAGGGAAGGTCACTCCCTTTTCTCACAGTGGTGTTCAAAATACAAAATCTTCTATTTCTCCAGCTGCCAGGTTTCCAGAGGTGTTCTTCATTTTGATCTTCGGCAGCAGTTAAACAGCTCATTTCTCCAGCCCAGGTGCTTCCTCCAACACAGTGACAGGAAACAAGCAGGCTCTGAGTCAGGCAGGTGTGGGGTGGTGTTTCTGCCCCTGCCCCAGCACTGCAGCATGCCCTGCTCTTGCCTGTGGCAGCACAAGTGTCTGTGGGGACCTGCCTGAGCCAGCACCTGCACCATCCAAAACACACACACTACTGCAGTTGAAAGAGAGGGGCACACAGGCTCCTGGGGGGAGGAGAAGGAAGGGGAGGCACACGGCTACTCTTGATTATCCATGTTATGGCTACACATCCATAGGGCCTTTCCCCACAGGGGGAAAGAAATGTTTATTTTGAAAGGTTTAACGTTATCTTTTCTGGACCCAATTACTTTAAAAACAACATGTGAACTATGATGGACAGTCAGGTGCTAAAGAACAACACAGAAGGGCTCTTTCATATTTTTGGACTGCAAAACCTCCTTCCTGGTAAAAGGGGCAGAGGAGAGTGAGGATCAGGCAATAGGACTGTAAGCTCTGTCAACTGTACCAGTACACCTGGAGCACCTTAGACCTCTCAAAGGCATTGATCATCTCTTGGGGACTGGCTTTCTATGTGATCATAGTGATGCACACTTTCACCACCTGCACTGACATGCCGCTGCACCTGCCCCTCCTTCCCAACCTTGAGGCTGACCATGAGGAAAATGCCTTTTGTCACTTTGTCATTGCTGGCCATGCCAGGTTTACTAAACCACCCACCTTTTTTATTCAGCATTGTACTGGCCTTGCAAGAACTGGAACTTTTCCAAATACTGCTTGAAGCCACCCCACCTCTGCTCTCCCTCCTTGCTGGCAGGGGTTTTCTGCAGCCAGGTGAAGGAGTGGGTACCTGCAGGGTGACCCCTGCAACCCAGGAAAGCAAGGTCTGCTGGGAAGGTTCACACTGACTTTGCCTTTGCACATGCTAGCATCAAGAAGGTGCACAGAACTTGCCCATAGTTGCAGCTCATGTGAATGTCAGCCCTACTGGAACCCAGGAGTCCCCTGGGTTTTGAGAAGGAGATCTTGCCAGTTTTCACAAAAAGCATTAACAGGGAACACACTGTGAGCAAGTTTGTGGAAGGCAGGGAATATGGGACAGGGCTGTTTTAAATTTCTGTTACTACAGTACAATCCTGGTCTGGGCCCAAGGCTTCTCAAAACTGTCCAGTACCTACTCTAATGGTGATAGCATTCAGAGGTAAACCTGGGACAGATGGGACAGACAAATGTCACAATAAATAGTTCAGCAATCTATCTTTAGAGCAGAGCTCCCACACATAGACAGAAAAATAGCTATTTTGCCCACTCCTTTGTATGTTGGCCCTGATGTCCCAGTCTGACTGACCTTTCACTAGTGTGAAACCTCTGAGGGCTATTTTTATCCTACTGTAAATCAGCAGAGCTTCGGAGTTGGCATCATAGGAGGTTCTTACTTCACAGGGACTGTCCCAGAAAAACCTTCCTCTGGAGCAGGAGATAACAGGATCTGCTGTACATGCTGACTACTGCTGGCTGTGGCTGTCCTCCCGCCAGAGAAATCCTCAGCCAATCATTTAGAATTTCCCTCTTCCCTTCCTTAAGAGAGGCCCCAAACAAGTACCAATATCTTCCCTTCAGGCAGTGTTTTTGCCACCCTGCTCCCTCGCTGCAGCCAGTGAGGAGGTGAGCAGTGCAGTTCTCTGTGGTCTTCTGTGGTCAAGAGAGAGGGAAGTGCCTGCAGAAAGCAATTTATCCCTCCTAAAATCTTAACCACGTCTCTCTCTGAGGAAGTGCCCAGGACAACTTTGTTCCTAACATTGATGCATCATTTAGACACCTAAAATGAGGTGTGGACAAATCCACACCCTTCTACTTCTTGCATGAGGTTTCACAAGCAGAAGTGTTGTAATTCTCCTGCTTGCTGCTCTCAGCCGCTAATGTTAGATAGGATGTTAGATAAAATACACCCACCCACAGTTCTGGCAGAGCTCTTTCCCCCAAGTGACATAAATGATAATTTTCATCTTGCTTCACTAGATATTCAACATTGTGTAGTGCAAAGCATACATATTTTCATATTTTGCTGTGATCAATAACACAGTTCCTATCTCTGGTAACAGCAGCCCACAACACCGAGGGTTGGATCCTGTGTGGTGGTTTTCAAAAAGCCGGTGTTTTGTAATCAATAGCCTGAGAGTCTTTCTCAGAAAGATTTGCATTGCATGATCAACTGCAACAGTAGTCCAAGCCAAGCTGATGAAAGAGACAGTTAATCCCAAAGAGCCAAGTCCCTGGAATGTGCCCTACTCTGGGAGGGCATCACTCAGCTACGTGCATATAGCTGGGTATGCCTGGTGTAGCTGAAGCTGGTAATTAGCCAGAGGTCAGGGCTTGGTTGGTGGTTGGGGTTTTTTGCCTTCTTTCTTTCTTTTTTTTTTTTTNAAAACATCCACAGTTGTTCCACGGGAAAAGAACAAGTAATCTACCCACATGGAATATATGCAGTCGTCCTTGTTTCTTCCTTGCTTACTTTCACCTTCTGCTAGTGTAATTTGAGTGACAATATTTTTCCAAACACCAAATTAGGATAAACTGTAGTTGCGCGCAACAGATGGAGGAGAATAACCAGGAGGCTTTTAACAAATCAGGAATATCTGCACAGCACAGATAATGAAGTGCATAAACTTTGCACTGTTTGACAAAAATAGCCAAAGGCAGAGCCACACAGGTAGAGTCCTACAGCTGTAGGGTGTCTGTGCTTCACTTTCCACTCTCCCCTTCACCTCAAGGCAGCTACTGCTGAGCTGTGACAGCTGCGCTGCATGTGAAGCAACTCCTAAACCACTTGAAATTTTCAGCCTGATGTGTTAAAGCAAACTCCCCTTACCCAAGCAGCAGAGTGAAAGGAAGCCCAAGGCATGATTCTTCAGGGAGGTAAAACACCCCAAGTGACACATCCCCTGGTGTCTGCACACGTGAATGGGCAGGAAACCCCAGGACACAGTGGTTTGCACCTGCTTTGCATAGATGCACATGCCTACACCCTGCCCAGTGCAGTGAGGGACACGCTCTGAGTCACATTCAGTGCAAAGTCAGGTCTGAGCCGACCACATGTAACCACCTGCTAGAAGCCAGCCTGTGAAACAGGCTTTCCTCACCATTGATCCTATGGAGCTACACACACCCTGGCAATGAAGCACCATCTCTAAAAAGCATCCCAAACATAAACGGAAACAGCAATGACAGTCAAAGCCAGAATCACATGAAACTGCATAGGTAGGCCATATCACCTGTGGTATCTGAGCATCAGTTGGCTGCATGCAAAACTGCTGACTGAAAAGTTCAAAGGACTGAATTAAATGAGTTTTAAGGTGAGGTCCAGTCACTGACTATCTGCACTTTCCTAGATTGCTGCAATATAAAATGAAACAGTTCTGTGTTGATCATAAGTGAAAGTACTAAAACACGTGGTGCTTGGTAGAGCAGACCCAGGGAATGCTGGACTTCAGGGCACCTGGTTGGGTCTGACTGGCCAAAGCCATTTCTCTTGGCTCCCCAGCTGAACTGGCAAAGTTGACTTTTGCCACTCCAAGGATAAAAGGCCAGGACTTCGACTGGCTCTTATCAATCAAGAGAACATAGAAATGGTCATGCTCTTACAGGGAGCTGACAGAAGATCTTGGAGAGTTTGGTATGCTGTCATAACACCATCATAGGAGGCGGAAATAGCAGAGGTGGGAGCAGGGCAGTACTTTGTATCCTCCCATTCCAGCTTCCCAAGCTCTGCTCTAAAATACCTAGGAAAGCCTAGGAAAGCCACCACCATTCCAGCTGCTTATTTTGCCACCAGTGACAGCCAACTCAAGTGAGCATTCCTTGTGTCTTGCTGCCTCAAAGCCCAGAAACAGCTTCATTTCTCCTGGTGGAGGCAAGATGGTGCTTTTATTTCTCTGTCAGGCTTAGAGAAGCCATAACATAGCAGAGCAGATAGGAGAGCCCAGATAAAGAAGAAGAGCACAGGTTGAGTGTGGGGTCAGGCACCCAAGCCATCCATTCACAGGTAACCTGGCATGTCCAGCACGAGGCACCTGAGCACTGGGTGGAAACTAAAATGTGGGGCTGGGAAATCGTGTAGCTGAGAGGGATTTACATGGCTGTGCCCTATGTGCTGAAAGCTCTCCCTGCTTATGCTGGGAGGGACGGAGTTCCTCCTGCCTGGCACAGAGCTGTCTCAGCCCTGGGCTGCGTGCTGCCCAGCTTGCACCTCGGCCCCACTTGGATTCACAGGCGCCACACAATGCCTTCACACAGATACATTTATCAAGCTAAAAATAGTTCTGGTTAGCTGTTGCGTTGGCTGTGAGGCTGAGCTGCACTATCTAGGAGGGAAAAAGAGGCCACCTGGAGATGTAAAAATCTCACAAGCCTGCAAAATAAGGAGGTGGTGGAAGGTTGGATATTTACTGGAGTGGAAGAATTCCAATACAGAAATGATTCATCTTCACGGCACAGTCCCTACCCCCACCATAAAAAAAAAAAAAAACAAACCTTTTTACATATTTCTGGAATATGTGATTGTACTAGAAGAGCATTTTCTGCTCCTGTTATGAAAGGGAATCCAGTCTAGTGGGACAAAGTCATTCTTGGAATAACTTTCAATGAAATCAAGAGTTACAACTGGACTGACTTCAGTGTAACGAGTCCTTGGGATATTGGTGGCTGCTGCAGTCATGTTTTTGTAGGCAGTCTGGATATACAAGTTTTCCTAGTATAATAATTGCAGAAAGAACTGTGAGGTTTTGTAACCAAACTCATTTATGCTGGCAAGATCCCTTCTTTGGATGATAAAGAGGTGACTTATACCACTTAATTTCTTCCAGTTTTCACTTGGGAGTTGCTGTTCTATTATGAAATGTCTTTATGCTGTCTGCACAACAGGTGTGAATGATTACTTCTGCATTGTTGTAACTGTACCCTTTTCTAGCACAGACAAGCTAAAATGTCTAAACAATTTTATTTTGTATAATGAAAATATTAGGATATGGTTGGGAAAGAAAGAAACTACTATCTTAAAACAGAATAGACTGATGACCTACAATAGCTTGCAAGTTAAATTCTGTGTGACAGTAAGAGAACAGAATTCATCAAAATAATCTAGAATATTTCCTTTCATTATTTTTATCATGGTTGGGACCCTTATTTCCGAAGCAATCTCTGTAAACATCTGCATGAACTTATAGCCTTTATATGTCTATTTTCATTTCTAAGATCCAAGTTAATCTTGTTTGCAGCACACAAAGAACTTGAGCAGGATGTGATACCACTTTATGTCATCCCCACTTAGAAGTGCAGTAGCCCTGCAGTATCGCTGCCTGACCAGCCCAAGGGGCAGTGGGACACCTGCAGATTTGCCATTGCCAGATTGCAGATGGTCTAAGGAACTTCTAGGAAGCAGATGTTCCCTGGGACATCTCCTGGAAGTGAAAGGGATCATGATAAAGAGAACAAAGTTGTAGGGGTAAAAATCTAAGTATGGGGAAATATGGCATCACCTTGAAGGCGGGATTTCACTTTGTATTTTGTCCTGAAAAGAATGGAGATAGGCTTGGAAGGTTCTTAAAGCAAAGATAAGCAGGTGTATTTGTTGGTTTAAAATCAGTGAGACTCAATCTGTGCTTGTAGAGAGCAGCTTTACAATATTTCCCCATGAATGGCACACACCCTGGGAAAACTCCAGATCAGTACCACAGTGTTCCTTAAAATAAGCCCCAGATATAACTCACATATCCCAGCAGAGACGGGAGAGCTGATGAAGGACAAAGAGTCAATGTAGGACCTAAAAGGGAAGAAGGAGCGTTGGGGTACCTGAATTTGCAGATTGCTTCTGAGTAGCCCTTTATGGGTTAGAATAACGAAAAACAGGCCCTTTGTCCTAAAGCCTCCTCTTGACAACCTGTTTCTTGAGGCAACTTGGAGCTCACAGCAATTAGGCTGTGGGTGGGAGGAATTTGCTCTGGGGGTGTCAGGGCTATTCTGGCACCCTGTAGCTGGCTTTCCCCAGGGCTCCTCACTCTCCTGCCCATCACAGGAGTAATGCATATCCTTGATGCAACGGCAATGGGGGCCTTGGGGCACCAGGAAAGGTGGTGCTGGAAACAAGCAGCCATTGCCAGTGATTCAATGGTCTGCAGCTCATTTTCAGGGAGGCCCAAGGGGTGTGCTCCTTCCTGCAGCAACCTGGGGCACAGCAAAGTCACTCCACCTGTTGTGCACATGCAAAGAAGCCCATCTGCATGTACAGAGAAATACCATTAGCCACAATATAAATGGACTTGTGTAAGTTCGGTTGAATTTTTCTCTTACTGAGATAAGGAGATCAGTGGACAGGGGTGGCAAAACAGCAAAGAAAACAACTTTTGTAGCAGCCCTGTGAATGTGTATGCAGCTGCAGGGTCAATGAGTGTGTGTCTCACAACCAGAGAAAGGATGTTGCAGCAATCAGGGTATAAAACAGGGAGAGTCTGGCACAGTTTGGTCTACCAGGCTGGCTAAAAAAAAAGACTGTATCTTGTAATATTACCCAAGAATAGTCTGCAAGACTAAAAATAGCATGGCTATATCAATATCTAAAAAGAGATCAAAAATGAAGCCCATAAAGACTGTAAGTCATATGAGATGTAAAACTTTAGAGCTTATAAAAGACAGTGATGAAAATTAAATTATACTAATTCACACTACCTAGTTTCAATCCCCAATCACCAGAGCCAAAACAAGCAGACAGTCTTATTAACTGTTTTTTTCATTTTTTCTGGGATGTACAAACTGAAGGTGCTGTATGCCAGACCTCCCATGCTTCTCATATACAGGCCATGTTTCCTGCTTGCACAGGCCTCTCTCTTCTGCCAGCACCTCAAGCATGTGCTTTGGTGGCTACCTCAAAAACTGCCTGGAGGACTGAAAAGGCGAGAAGCAAGAAACTGTCTGTGTCTGGAGGAACAGGCTGTGTGAATGCCACCCTGCAGGTCAGACATTTGTCTCAGGTTTGCAGGGTTTTGCAAAGTATTTCATGTGCACCTTCTCTTGCCCATGGGTTAGGATGCCCACCAACAAAGCTGGTGTCCTGGTCTTGAACAGACAGCAGCAGATCTGACTGAACAGGGACCAGCAGCTCACAAAGGCAGCTGCTTAGCAAGTCTTGGCATCACCAGAGGTGTAGCCAGCTGCCTGGGGGCATTTTAGACATTACTTACAGACCCAGGACCCTTAGTCAAGCACATATCCTGCTAAGATACTCTAATCTTTCATCTGATTTAACCCTCCATCCCTGCTCAGGGGTATTAAGGATTTAGTTCAGCATTTGCAACAGGACCCAGATAGATAAAGAGCTTAAGGTGAAAGGACAAGCTAAGCAGAGGGGCTGCAGCAGAGGCTGATCCTTGTCCCATCTGGAGAACAGCACGGAGCCCTGTCATTTGTGCTGTGTGCTGCTGCAAACACTGGACACAAGCCGGCTCACCATGAGCAGTCCCTGCAGGAGCACACCAGGCTCAGACCCAGGAGGGACAAGGGCAGCCACGGGAGGGGCAGGCAGGCTGCTGAGGCAGCTGCAGCACCCCCTGGGGCAGCATGGGGAAAGGGAGGGATCAGCTCTTCTCAAAGCCCTGCTTGTGCAGTCATAGCCTGTCTGCAACTGCAGCCTGTAAGCAGCCATACAGACCCAACCAGGCTGGAGACTCAGGTCTTCTTCCAGCTGTTGTTGAATTGTCAGTACCCCAGTCCAATCCCACCCTGGCTGTCAACATTCTCCTCCTAACCACCACTACCCTCCCAGATTTGTCAGCAAAACTGTTTGTATGCTTCCTCTGGTCCTCTGGAATCAAAGTGAGCCATGGTAGCTCAGGCAGCTGAAACACAAGGTCTGCCTGTATCTAGTTCAATGCCAGTAAATAGGTCAAGGAAAGCTGGCAGTGTGTGTGTGTGTGCCTGAGTGCTGGGTGAGCGGTAATCTCCTCAGCCGACGACCTGGAGTTTGCACACTGACTTGGGCATCTCTGTGCTGATCTGCCCCATGCACCCAGGAGCTGACTTTAGCTTGTGTTCAGTGCAAGCTACACCAAGAGGGTGAGTCTCGTCAGAAGAACTCCAGATGTGCCCAACACTTTTTCATCCCTACCTGCTCCTTAACTGCCTCTTCCCCCCCACTGGCAGTCAAGGAGAAGGTTCCACTGAGGTCCAGCTGGGGTCAAGCAGAGCCACACCACCCTGCACACACTGCCAGGGGCACAGTCCCTCCCTCCTGGAACAACAGAGTGTGAAAGCAGGGGGTCCTGGCCATGCAGGGTACATTCCTTCTGCCTCAGCACACAAGAGCATGATGCCACTGAGCTGCCTTCTCACACCAGCAGTTTTCATGCTCCTAGTTGCTTGCTGCTAGTGAGACATGGCTTTGGTGATACTTTAAATGCTCAGATCTTGACTACTGGAGCCTAGCAATGCTCTCCTCCTAGGTGTAATACATGTCCTGTGGTGTAGATGGGTTTGGGGTTGAGCTTATGGGAGCACAGAATTTGCAAGTTCTCACCTCTTCCTTCCTTATCAAGCACTCTCAAATCAAGATGCCACAAACAAACCACTTTCTTGCAAGTGCCTGTACTACTGTTTTATGCAATTCAGAACTGCAAAATCACTTTCTCTGGGTACATTAGCAGGCATCAGTGTGAGATTCTCTGACAAGGGATCCAAGGAGACCTGGAGTTGACTTTTCTGTACAACAAGAACCTTACTCTTTAAAAGAGATAATTATCAAGAGGGTGTTTGTGCCCATTCTTGTTTTTGGGGACTCTTTGCCACCATGACTCATAAAACTCATTAAGCCAGAGTATGCCTAGCAGGACATGTAATTACACAGCAGTTGCAGGGTAGTGACGGAATCTATGTTTAACAAGCTGACAGCAAGATGGCTTTATCTACAAAGCTGTTTAGATGTCAGTATAGCCAGTGCCATCCATAAGGCTGGGCAAGCCATACCAGGCACCAAACCAGCAAGGAGGAAGGTAAAATTTGTGCCAGGAGTAGGCTCAAGACACTAGTGATTTGCATAAACAGTCCGAAAATTTGCCTGTCATCACCAAGTCTGGGGCAATGTGTGGAAACATTATCTGGTAAATCAACAGCCTTGCACTGCACAGTGACCTAGATAGGAAATACGATGCAAGAAGGGAGAAGGTGAGACTGTGCACTGTTGTAACACAAAGATCAGGTTATTTGCTGCTGCTTTTATTCTAGCTATGAGTTTAATAGTCAATAAACCACTTGAAAACAAGTTCTAGCCTCACCTCTCCTTTCTCAGACACACTCACAGCAACACAGCATGCAGCCAGACCAATTTATGAACAATGTATTTCAGTACTTAGCAAAATGTTAACAAAATATTCTTAAAACCACTGTACACATCTCAGCTATGGGTGCATGACTTCAAGAGACAGCCGTAGGGTGTCTGAGAAGCTGCTCAGAGGGATTACACCAACTTTGCAGTGACTACTTCTCTCCCGTGTATGTGAACAGGCTTGTTTACATGAAGAAACTCTTTCCATTGTGGCCTTTGAGATTGCAGTAGACGATTCAGTTGCAGCAGACTAGGATATGTGAGGATCACTTTGCTCACTGGAATAAAAAAGCAAAGCAAAGTTTTTGGAGCTAATGCATGACATTGTTAGAAATGCCCTCCCATTTGTACATTTTGTCCCGAGTACTTAGAAGCCAAGCATGACAAAGTGATTTGTCATCAGTTTTGGTTTTGTGAGATTTTTCTCCTTGTAATTTACCTTACAATTAGCACTTTGTATCATGCATTCTAGCCCATCTAAGGGCTGGTCTTAAAATCCTACCATAAAACCTCAGTACACTGAAAGAAGTAAGCACTGTTCTGGTACAGAAAACACATCTCCCACACCTTTAAAGAGATGAAGAAATTGTAAGATTTTTTAAAGAAACTGTAGCTGGATGATACTTTCAGGAAGGCAGAGAAATGACAGCTTTGTAGGGCAGTGGCTCAGTTTTCCTATATTATTATTATTGTTTTCATACTTTTCTACATCAACAAAATAAAGGTTTCTCTTAACTCTGAAACTCTGCTGGCAGGAAGAAAAACATTTAAAGATTGCCTATCAAAGGTCTTTGAGATCAAACAATAACTTATCTATAGACCAGTGTTCAATATGCAGTCTGTAAGCAGGAAAATAGTTTGCTTTCATTTTTTCATTCTTCTGTAGACAGAATATTGCCTACAAAATTAGCCTTGTTCACTCCAAATTACTGAGCTTAGCCAAAAGTGAAGTAATTTTTTATATTTTCAGATTTTTTACCCCTAAAGTAATCAAAAAAGTAATGGAGTATGCCTCTTTCAAATGTAGAGTACACAAGACTTTGATACTGCCATGAGGCTGAGCTATCAGAAGTCAGAGCAAAATTTTCCTTTTTCAATCACATTTTTTAAAGTTATTTCCTTTGGAAATAATACACGAAACTTTACCCAAACACAGCTTCTCCCCGATATTTAAACTGTAGCTAAATCTTGGAAAATACAGTGTAGCTAAATTTTGCAAGACAGTGCTTTTTAATCGGCCATCACAATCAAGGGACCTACATTAATGAAAAGGGAAAGTGTTAGGTCAGACTCTTCTGGTTTCTGTAACAGTCACCTGGTTTTCTTCTATATTTACATATTTTTCAGAAACAAAATTCCAAGTGTTTTGCTCTTGGGACTTAGCCCAGTGTAATGTTTGTGATTACTCTGTCACACTCATGACAGTCCATCAGAAAAACTGAATAATTTCTATGTGGTAAACTACAGCATTTCTTACGGCATGTATTGCTGTATCCACTGGTTCCAGTGAAACCATTTCTCCATTTGTGGCAGGGATGGAAAAATTCCCTCTTCAGGAGTGTTTGACTGATTGAGGCAGGTATTTTTTTTTGTCATTTGCAGCTGACAGTCACTGTGGCTGCATTTTCCACACTGCTGGCAGTAGTTTTGGTATAGCATCTAAGGGAATTTCTCCCTCCACACACATTTTTGGGAAGAGCCTTACATCTTAATTATTCTCCTCTCAACCTGTCCTCACACCTCATCTCACAATGAAGGAGATCCTATTCCCCTTCCTGGTCCCACCACATTGCTCCACAACTCTGCTTCTTCTGTCTCCATCAGAGCTCAGCACTCCCCCACACAATATTGCAAAACCTCCTCAGGGATGAAGACCTCCTCTGTTTATAAAGCACTGAGGCTAGATTAAAGTTTCCAGAGAGTTTTCTGGAAGAGCTCATATATAGCTACTCTGCAGGCTTGCAAAGGGAAATAAGCTTTCACCTTGCTTTAGAGCTTTGCCTGGCATCTAACAATCACTAAACCTCTGCAGTACAGTATGTAGTGCACCAGACGTGTTTGATGTTATACTTTGGCATTTATGAACCTCTGAAAAATTTTCTTCCTGATATGCTTGGGGCAGATTCTCTATCATGAACCCATATTCTCAATTGATTTTTGTCCTAGGTCTGTGATTCAGAGCTGTCTTAAGATAATAGAGAAGAAAAACTGTTTTTAGCTTTGTGCTGTGGTTTTTCCTTAAAAGACTGACGCTGATATTTTTAGATCAAAAATAAGATTCCATTAACAAATGCACTGCTGTGTGTTGCTCCACAAAGATAAGATTTAGCATTTCTTTCACTCATGTCACAAGTTAAATACAGAATATACTTTAAAACAGTGAATAAATGGCTGTAGCTGTAGCTAAAATAAGGTAGGAGTCTGGCTGGGTTCACAGGGGTGCACATCCACAAACACAATCTGTGTGTATATAGGAGCTAGCCATGTTCAGCCTCTGAAACTGATAAGTTGCTGTTTATTAAAAAAAAAAAAAAAGGCAGCAAGCCTTTGACTACTTTTGCCCACAGCACATGGTTTTTATTGGAGGATGTGTTTGCACAAAGGGAGGAGTGTTGCCTCCCACACAAATTTCAACAACCATTTGAACAATTTGGTAAATAGGTGAGGACAGAGTCTTCATCTATTGTCTGCCCATCCCCTCCAGTCAGAAGTCAATCACATAGTGAGGAAGCTCTAAACTAAAGGAGAAATCTTTTAGGAATCTGCTTTTTAATGAAAACTCCTGAACATGCTCCCAGTATTATCAACAATCTGAGGGTACACACATACACCCTGATACAAACAAATGAACAAACAACAATATACACCCAAAACAACAACAAAAAAGAGAGAATAATTCCAGGGAGAAAATATAAGCCTAATGCAACAGGAAAGGAAGAAAAAAGTGAAATCCACCTCCTGACAAGATAAATGTTATCATCCTCCCTTGTACTGTAAGTGGATAAAGAAGGAGCAAGTTGATTCTTGACCTATTTTTCGCTTCTGCATAAAAATGAAAGGCCATTTCTTCTAGTATCAATAAATGCCACCTTTTCTCTAAGTCACTAATCAGCTGACTGGATGAGCAAGGAACAGGTTCAGGTGGCTCAGTGACAAACTGATGCAGAATGGTAGCAGGACTCAATCACAACCCAGCACTAATTACAGCTTTGTAGCACATACTATCACTCTGAACACAAAACAAGGATGTTAATAACACAAATTCAGCTGTGCACTTGCACAAAACCCTTGTAAGCTTATTTTTCCAGGACTTAATATTTCACTACTGCTTTATAAAAGCTCTCCAATGTACAATTCCAACATTATGTTTCAGTGGATTCATGAACAGCATTGTGCCATCTGAATGCCCATTGAAAGAGATAAAATGAATCTTGTCAGTTTAGATCGTACAGGGAGGAGACAACAATTTTTGTAATATGGGAATTTAAATTATTGTATATCCACTACTAGCATTCCTGGTTTAGTAAGTATCTGTCCTTGGTATAAGTTGCTTGGGATGTGCCTTAAAACATGATGAAATGCCTTACTCTGGTATTAGTCAAAGAGTATTTGCACAGAGGGTTGTGCTTGTTACCATAGGAAGGATAATACAGAGAACATCATCATAATGAATGTGCATCAATATCACACGTTTTAATACCATATTTGTTCTAAAATATCAATAACTGCTATCATCAACAGCCAGAACCTCTCAACTACTAAAACCTGAAAAGAAAAACAAAGAAACAAACAAAAACTTACAAAATTGGAGCCCCTGGCATGCTGTTTGCACCATCAATAGCCTGCAACACCTCTCCTTGCATCCTTAGATAGCAGTATCAGGTGATGCTAGACATTATCCTGTCTTGGTACAGAATATCCTGCACTTTGGATCTGCTGATCCCCTCAGTACAGTTTCAAAATTTAAAGCTTCTCTCCAGTCAGAGAAGAGAGAAAGTAGAAATGGGTCGAGTTACATAATGTGAAGTAAATAAGAGTGAAGTTACATGAAGTGACATGACCGACTCAGCTTACTATTCTGACTTGGGTGGTCCTGTTTTCCCTCCCAGACTCCTGGCCCTGCTGGTCCACACCCTTTCTTACACCACATCAAACCACTTGGTAAGCTGATCCAATTTGTTAATCCAACAGAAAACTGCACTCTTGAACTGACTCACCAAACAGCTTGACAAGAGTGATGCAAAGGAGAATGGCTCTGGAGGGAGCAGAACCACCCCTTCTGGTGGCAGCAACTCAACACTGTGTCTTAAAAGAACCACAACTGAAGAAAGTGTTGAAGAAGGGCATGAGAGGAGCACTGAAAGCAAACAGAAAGGCATAGAGTAAAACCCTGTGTCTTTGGGAAGAATGGAAATGTGAGAATAGACATCACAAAGCCCTTGGGATGGAGTAGATACTGAAGGGTGCAATGGCAGGAAAGCAATAGGACATTGGATTCCGCTATGCATCAAAGGGGGGCATGGGAACACAGGCACTACCCTAGCAGAAGGAAGAATGGGTAGTGACAGAAAACACAGTACTGAGTCCACCTGGATTGTGGTGGCTCTTTGGGGTTCATGCTCACAGTGCTTTTGTCTGTGTGTGCCTACAGCCAGCCCTGGCAAAGGTGAGCTCTTTGGGACAGATGTGCTACTTTGATAGTTTTAACAAAGCATGAGCTATAATGTTGTATCCCCAGTGTTCAAGAAAAGAGGGAGGACACCATTGTTCACTCGAAAAGGAAACAAAAATGAAGCCTGTCCCCATTCTTCTCAAAAAACTGCCTCATCAAAAAAAGAAAGAACAAAAACCAAACCACTAAGTGTTATTAAGGAATACCACCTAGTCAGTCTTATCAGCTCAAAACCTCAATATTATCTTTTCCTTCCTCTCTTAAATTACTGAGACAGGTCTCTCCTTTCATAGCAGCAAGTGTTTTAAGCTCACCGTTTTCTTGTAATCTCCCGTACTTGTACAACTGCCTCCATAAGAAAGAGAGTTTAGGGTTATCAGAAATTGTTCTAGTCATCCGGAAAAAGGGAAAAGAAACTGCATCTTCACCCAAAGATGAAATATCCAGGTTTTTAACAAATTTGTCTTCATAGTTTTAAGGAACACTTCTTGAGTTCCTCTCTGGAGCTCTGGGTAACTGTTCCCAGGTAATCAAAAAAAATAAAGGTGGAGACTTTGTAACTCATTAAATAGCACAATACCTTGCAAGGCATGAGCTGAGGTATTCTCAAGCTTCCCAAACCAAGGGGCAAGACGACAAACTATCCTTGCCTACACCCCAGGGCATCCCTGTTCTCTTTTCCAAGTACAAGACCAGGCACTGGTAGAAGTAAGAACTACGTGCCTGGCAGCTGAAAGACGAGGAAAGAGAAAATATGATGTGCAATAAATCAGGTACACACAAAATAATCATGGCAGGTCACATCATCCTAACACTGCTCGGCATTGTTTCCACTTTAACGATCTTTCAGCATGTCACCATGCTGAATCATGATGACAGAGAGGCAGGAAGCACGTATCAGATGCAGAATGAACAGGTTTTTTGCGATTGTGGTGCTATGAAGTTCTGAGCTTTCCTTATGTTGGAGTCCTCTGTTCTCACTCTGGAAGACTTGTCTGCAGAAAAATTAAGAAAAATTTCTGGAGCAGTTCAGATAAATTTGACCCACACACAGATAAACCAGGAATCTCTCTCTTTTTTGCCAACAAAACTTCAACAAAACTGCTTATTGCTGTATCAGTGAGTGAATTTCAAATGGGTTTAAAAAAATGTTCTTTAAAAGTAATTTTCTGTTCATAACTGGACTTTAAGCATCCCGAGGGCCTGCTGGCTTGCTTAAGTTAGAGGCCACAAATGTACATAATTGTCAATCTTTAGCAAGACAGGGAGTTATTTTCTAACCAGAGCCAGAAATACTGCCTCTGGAGAAATCTCACAAACAATGTGAAAAAAAGCTTTTGAACTTTCCATGGTACAAAGTTTAAAATGAGGACAAAACTGAAACGAGTTGGTCTTGAGGATTTTCTAAGCTATGCTGCATTTCCATAGCTTTACAGATACAGACATCTGGAAGCAGAATTTTCAGCTAAAAAGAAAAAAAAACCATTGTTTTGTATTTCACTAACATAATTAATTTTCCTTAAACACGAATAAAATTATTACAGTAGACAAAATTCTAATATGCATAAATCTCTCTGGATCAATCCTAACCATATTTTTGGTGTAATAAAAATAGGCTATATTCCCAGATATGAAACTGCATATAATTTCAGACAGATTCAGGGACAGCAAAACCAATTTAAGTTAAACAGTCTGGAGGAATCTCATAATATTAAAGACAGTATTAAACACAAGTTTACATAAGTAACTGAGAATACTCCTTATAATTTAGTCCAACATTTATAAACTCAGATTATAATGAGAATTTTTTTTTTTAACATTAGACCATTATGATATTCAGTGATAAACAACCAATTTATTCTATTACTTTAATTTCAGCAAAAACTTTTAAGGAAACTCTACACTGGCTTCAACAAGCACTAAGCAGAATGAGAGATGGTACAGTGTACTGCACATTATGTTCAGAGCTCTAAGCCAAATTCTCTGTTGTCCCAAGCGCACTATGCTACTTCATACTGTGGAAAACACCAAGTTCCTGGCGTATCAAAGCCTGGATCTTAAAAAGTTCTGAGACCCCTTCAGTTATGCTGCCCAAGTGATTTGAGGGGACCCTGTGTTTGGTCATGTGCTCCTCTGTAATGGCTGGCACTAATCCTGCCAGGCAATAACCCCACACCTTTCAGATCTCATCTACTGGGTGACCTTTCCCTTGCTTTGCAGAAATAGGGGCCAGAGGAGGTATTTGGGAGATGAATAAACCATGCTAATCCTTTGAGTACCTCAGGAAAAGAGCATGCATTCAACAAAGGAGCACTTGCATAGCCTTGTGGATGTACTCTGTACTTTGTCCTGATTAGAAAGGAAGTGAGTTTAACAGAGAATCCAACTCATACAAACAATTCTCTCCTTTAATTTGGAAAATCTGCAAACCTGTTACAGTTCACTTGCTAGTATGAAAAGCAAGCCTGAAAAATGGCGCTGTTGAGACCAGTGAATAATGGTTTAAGTGGAATAGCAGCAGTCAGGCTGAAGAATATGGTGGAGTGGTCTGGGTGGAGGAGAGCAAATGCTATAAGCCCCCAAGTTCTGACTTTTAATTATGATGTTGTTGTGGACATGCATCTGTCTCACTGATGCCTGATGCTACCACCCATCCCAGGAGGACATGTAGCTTCCAAGAAGCCGCCTGGCAGCAATGAAAAACTTAGCCTGGAGTCCAAGCACTTTTTTTCCCCATCCACAGTGAAACTATCTCAACATGAGATTACTTTTCATTTAAACTTTATTTCTGAACTGACTTTGCAACCTTCTATAATCTTGTTACTCTGCATTCCCCTTCTCCCTGGGCTTCAAAGGTTCTTTTTTGGTTGCTTATATAATCTCAGCGCTGCAGTACGCAAGCTATCTAATGCATGGTATAAATGCAGCTATTATTACTACTTAATAAAAACAGAAAAGTTATTCATTGACCAACCTTTTTTTTTCCTTTCTAATAAACATATCAGATCCATATCTAAGCAGTGATAAAAAACGATGACCTTGCACTAACTTTATCCCACAACATCCTCATAGTGACTGTTATTTAAAGACTTTTCACTGCATTCTGTGCAAAGCAGTATGTCTCATCATACCTAGTCACCAGTAAAGCTCTTCTCCAACATTCACTGACACATACAGGAAATTAGCTATCTTAGAAAGGCCACTTTAGGGACCAAGTGAAGAGAAACCAGCTGAAAAAAAAAGAAGTCCCTTCCTCTCCTGTTCTGGCAACCACCATATTGATAATTTTACTTAGTATACCATATGTTACTTTTTTGTTATGCTTTGTCCTTACACTGTCTTTTAAGGCACAAGCTCTTTGGCAATGAATAGAGTCTTCTATGTTTGGAAAACATTTCTAGCATGTTGCAGACACTACTATAATATAAATACTCATTGTCTTCCTGAGTTTCCTTACCACCACTGCTCCTCAACACAGCTTTGTCACTGTAAAACAACCTTCATTAAGCTTTGTGTCACCAGTGTAGTGCTGCAACAATAAGGCAAATGCTTCATACATCCAAAGATGGATTTTGTTGAACTTGGTATTTCTGTTGACCATGCTGTGAAACAGTATGATGTTAAGACAACCTGAAGTAGCTTAGCACATTAGAAAATGTGAAAACTAAGACCTTTAATTGCATCCCAAAGGACATGTGGAAAGGAGAGGGAAAAAACAGAAGACTTTTGAAGCCAAATTAGCTTGTAAATTAATAACTATCATTAGATTTTAGCCAGGCACCATATTTGTGCCTTGGTCTTTTTCCTAGTTGTTTCATGGTTGGATAATTGTGTTTCAAGTCTGTGACTTTCACCTGCATTGTGTTTGCTGAAGGAGTACATAACAAATGCAAAAGATCTTTAACTCTTCAGTTTCTATCTGGCAGAATACCATTGTTTGCATTTCTCAAGTTTTTGATAGTAACAGCCTTGAATCTCTTCTCATTTAGCCCAGTTTAACAATGCTGCAAGTCTAAGGAAATCAGCTGAATTAATCTCATCTTAAAGCATGCTAGAGGAATGCCTAAACCTAGTATTTTTGACATACCTCATATACCTATAGTTGAAGGAAAAACTCTCATTAAATCTACATTAAAAATCTGTCCACTTCATGCACTGGATTTAAAACTTGGTTTTAATCCACTTCGTTCTGCCCTTGCCATAAAGAAATTACTATCTGGAATTTTGTTTTCAGTTTCGATCTTTTCCAGTTCATTTGCCACGTTGGTTTTTTTTTTGGGGGGGGTTTGGTTTTGGTTGTTTTGTTTTGGTTTTGTTTTTTTTTTGTTGTTGTTGTTTTGTTTTTGTTTGTTTGTTTGTTTTTGTTTGTTTGTGTGTTTTTGTTGTTTTTAATTCACCTGCCTGGCTCACCAGTCATATTCACCTTGAAATTTTATCCACTGGGCTTTCATGACCTTGTCCCCTCAGTACTCCTTTTGCCTTTCTAATAATTCACCCTTGTTTTCCTTCTCATTTTTCATGTATGTACCACAAGGCTCTTGTAGCCTTGGTACACTTTGTTTCTCCTACATTCTTCATATAGTACACTCAGTGCCTAACATTCCTCCAAGTCCTATTAGTATGCCAATCAATCCTAAATCCAGGTCTATAGGAGAGATAAGAACTAAACCATTTTAACCATTTGCATAATAAAGTCATCTCACTATAATACAAGTATATTGCAGTGTTAAACCTCACAAAAGCCTATGAGAAGCAAAAGCTTTAGTTTTCCTCTTCTACAGTGGCAGAAAACAAATCACTTATCCAATGTCATGTAAAGTCCTGCAGCAGCCTATGGGTTCATTTCACCTTTCTACCTCAAGATCTGCATAGTGGGTCATTACATGTCAAATACATCAAGTGTATTTTACACTTCTTGGGCTTTAGAATGGATTTTCTTAACTTCCAGGCAGTGCAGACCAATGGTATGCATCATGTCTCACCAGCCCAGCCCATGGAGCAGATACTTGCTGTCCGTTCACCGAATGGTTCTCTGAGAAGATGGATGGGAGAATATCCAGCCCAGGAGGAATCATTGCTCTGCCTTACCACATGGCTCTAAAGCACCGACCACCGTGTTGGGCTGTACTGCAGGAAACTGCAGAATACACTCCACTTTCCTAAACTATACCACAAGCAAGCAAAGCCACGGTTAATCGGATCAGTGGAAGCTTAAACATCACCTCAGAAGAGTCCAGATCCCCATGTGGCTTCTGACAACCGACGTGACTGAGCTGAGACCTTTGTCCCTCCACCAGCACCGCTCTGCCAAACGAGCTTCCTTTTTCCTGTCAGGGGCTCTGCCATGTTCATCGCAGCACAGGCCCCAACTCCTGGACTCGCCTTGTTTTGGCAGCTACATCGACTGGCTCCTTCTTCCTGCTTTTTCATTTCTTAATCAGCCTTGCTCCGGCCTTCACTACCACTCCGTCAGGCAGGACAAAAGCCACGTGTTATTTATGAAGGAGACAGCACACGTCTCTCCCGCTCTACCAGCTAGCAGGCGGGACTATTTTGGGGCCTACTTGAGAGACAAAACCTGGCCCCCCACTGTAGCCGGGTGCCGCCGCCGCCACCCTGTCATTCAAGCCACAGTGCCCAGCTTCCACGACACCCGCCGCCCCCACCTCACCTGGGGGAGGCCCACACGCCGTAGGGGCAGCGGAGCAGCTCGCTACTAGGGTCACCGGCACCCTCAGATTAGCGACCTGCCCAGCGACGACGGGGCGGCCCCAGCAGCCCAGACCGGTGACATCCCCCAGCAATCGCCCCACTGTCCCTGCCGGGAAGGCCGCACTCGTCATACGGGGAAGGGCACCATCCCCACGGGAGCACTGCGGCCGGCCCGGCCCAAGGCCTGTCCTTGAGCCCGCGGCTGTGACGGTGCCTCTCAGCCCCTCACGCAGCGGCACTAAGGACGCAGTACGGAGGACGCGGCCGGCTCCGAGCCGGTCACGCCCGCCTGGCCACGCCCGCTTGACGCGCCGGCGGCGCTGGCGGGCTGGAAGTGGCGTACGTGCACAGCGGGCCTCTGGAGTGGCGCCTCCTCCTCCTTGCCCCGGCAGAGCGGCGGAGGCGCGGTGGGTAGAG
>WBNO01009846.1:23732-71581 GCA_013400575.1 Peucedramus taeniatus
GGCGGGGGGCGGGAGCGGGGCCGCGGAGCCGGCGCTTCCCCGGGTGCGGGCGTGTGTGCGCGCACGTGTGCGGCTGTCGGCGGGGCTGCGTGCGTATGCGCACGTCCGTCCGGCTGTCTGTCTGTCTGTTCGTGCGCGTGACTGTGCGAGGCTGTGTTATGCATGTGCGTTCCGGAGCCGACCCATACTTGCGAGTAGTGTCCAGTTCTGGGCTCCTCAATACGAGAAAGAAGCTCCTGTCTTTCTCTAGAGGGTCACGCAGAGGATCATAAGGATGATTAGGGGTTTGGAGCATCTCTATCATGAAGAGAGACTGTGGGAGCTGATCCCCTTTAGTCTAGTGAAAAGAGGATAGAAGGGATCTCATTAATGTATGTAAGTATCTGAGAAGTTGATGTTAAAAAGACGGTGCCAGACTCTTCAGTGTTAGCCAGTGACAGGACAAGTAGCAGTGGCCATAAACCACACCACAAGAAGTTCCACCCCAGCAAGAGGAAGAACTTCTTTACGTGGAGGGTGGCAAAGCACTGGAATAAGCTGCCCAGGGAAGTCGTGGAGTCTCTATCTGAAAACCCACCTGTATGCCATCCTGTGTAACCTGCTCGAGGTGACCCTGCCTGGGCCGGAGGGTTGGACTGGATAATCTCCAGAGATCCTTTCCAACCCTAACAATTCTGTGACTCACGCCCGGCAGCGGCGGGACCCCCAGCCCCAGCGGGCCTGGGCCACAGCCTCGACGGGCGGGTTGCTGTGTTTGCAGGAAAAACTGGTGATCTTTATATGCCTGTGTTTTGTTAAAAACACCTTGACCTGGAAGCTTATCCGCTAGGTGGTGAGTATTGAAATGGGAGTTCTTTCGTGGTCTCCTAAAAAGCAGTGTAACAGTGCTCTGACAGACTGCGGGAAGCCGGGGGCGGCTGCGATGTGTCCCGGCAGCGGCGATGGCTGAAGAGCATGGAACCACTTGTGCATAGCGTTTTTAGGCTCGCATGAATGGGCCGGGTTTTGGTAAACCTTGGCTCAGGATGTGGCCTGCCAGTTGCAGGACTTAAAAATGTGGTCAGGAGATCTGCATCAATGAGTGAGTGCCCCGGTGGCGCGGTAAACTCGTGAGTTATCATGAGGCAGTCTGGCAGATGGTGTTGTGGCAGGCATCGGAATCACAGCCATGGAGCAGGGCGGCTTTGGACAGAGTTTTTATTTTACTCTCATCAAATCACTTTCCTGCAAAAGTCTTACTCTTTAGCTCTATTTCGAGACCAGAGAACTGAGTCAAAATCTCCCATTGTATTAGCCTAATTTGCGATTCCCTTCTAGTTCTTTAAATAAAATTCATGCCCTTGGTAGAAAACTAGTAATGAATATTCATCTTTTCAGTATCTTTTCAGTTTAAAGAAAAAAGAAGAGGGGTGAAGCCCCTACAGACTTTGCTACCTCTGTTAAAGCATAAGAAAGGCAGTGAAATGGTAGGAGTCATCCTGCCGAGGTGGTTGCACTGTCACAGATGGACTGTTGTTGCTGCAGCTGCAGAATCTCAGCTGGTAGGAAGCTGCGGGAGGGAGGGAGGAAGGGAGAAACTGGACGGCAAAAAACAGCCCTGGATTTGTTCAGGGCACGGGAAACTCCCGTGATAAAGAATAGAGTGGGATTTTTTTTTTTTTTTTTGTAATGCTGTCTTTGCATTTCTTCAGTTGAACTAGTACTGTGCTAAAACATTTCAATGGGAACATGATGAAGAGTCATCATAGATCCCTGCAGGACATTTCTAAGCCAACTTATCTTTCAGGCAGTCTTAAATCTCTTCAAGGCTTCAAACTTGCACTCTAAAAATATCAGTGGTTTGCTGGATTTCAGTTTTATGTAGCAAAAAGAAATACTGCTTCTGTTTTTATGTGCAGTGGAATGCTTCTGTAAAGAACAGTGCCAAGGCTTTTGGAGCTGTAATCCTGACTCACACCTGTAATTCCTGGACCACAGTATTTTATGTTCCTACTTGGTTTTCAGTCGCTGCTGAAATCCCTCTGTTTGGAGGATTAGAACAGGTGCAGGGATCAGGTCAGTAAAAGCACAGTACTTTACTCCTTGGTGGCACAGAAATGGATTACTTTGTCTTCTCACATTCCCTTGCTTATTTCCCTTTAAGTCAGTGCTTTTAGTGTGTAGGAAAGCTCAGTGCTCTAAAATGCCAGCAAAAGCAGAATGAAAACTGTCATTCACTCTCAGAGTTTTACTTCAGAGTTGAATAAACAGAAGCAGATGGTGCCCAGAATATAATTTGAAATAACTTGAATTTTAACTATATGACTTGTAACCCATTGGTGGTGATGGCATTGAACTTGCTGTCACTTCTATAAACTGTCTAGAAGCAGTGTATGAAAAAGCAAGAAGAAATGGGTCTGAGGTATATATACCCTGAATATCTTGGCTTATAAACCTGCCTGTCAGGGAAAAAGCTATGTTGTGTTAATAGGATCTAATTCAAACATTTACATTCACCAGGGCCAGTCCATTAAAGCAAAGAACACAAAATAAGGTAAAAAGTTGATTGTGACCTGAGACTTTATATTTTAAAGTCTGTGATAGGTGTTTTCCCTAGAGTACCTGGGCATCCTAGAACTGATTTACTTAAACTGATGTGGTTCTACCTAGTCCTGAATGTCAGCAAATTGCTCTCCAGTCTGAAAGATATCTATACAGCAGTTGTTATAAACTAGCCAATTACCTTTGAGGTGTGTGGAGGCAGCAGCAAGTATAAGAGAGTGGCTAACTACTTACTCATCTTGGAAGTCCTGACTTACTGCATTCCTTGCTTTTGTCCTCTTTCCAGACTCTGCTTCCTTCTTTTCTCTAGCAGACGGTAGCACATACTTGCATATTTGAGCTCTAGTGTCTTTCTCCTACTTCCTGTTATTTTCTAGTTTTTTCTTATTTCATCTTTTTATAAATTCATTTTTTCCTTTGTCTTATCAGTTGCCACATTTGCACATGCATGTATTTATGTTTCTTGCCTGTCCTGTTCTTACATGATTAGTGGAGGTAAAAGCCTGCTCATCAAAATCAGGAAAAGAAATCATCCTGAATCTCACCCAGGTGAGATGGTTTTTCCTGCTTTCCCATATGGAGCATGAAGAAAAGGTTAAGGGTGGTAGCAGGTTAATGATATTCTTGCTAGCTTTCTCTTTCCTGTATTGTGGACTCTGCTGATCTGAAGCTTACATTCTTTACTGGTCCTGGAGTAATACTGCAACTTCCCAGTTGTGGACTGGGCTGCTAATAATAACCATATAGCTGATCCATCAGCTACTCCTCTTTCTGCTCACCTTTACACCCAGTGTCAACTGTCTCCTAAACCCTATCCCCCTGCCTTTTGTTGGAAGGACATTAAAATAGACAGTTTGACAGGCCCTGTTGCATCCCTTTAGTTTTTCCTTCATTCCTACTTCTAGAAACCTGTCAGAAGACCAATTCTGTTCAAATTGCTGCATTTTAATGCTTTCCTTTCTCTGCCAGTAAGCCAGTGGGACCCACTGCTTCTCAGCCACCTGTAGCTTAAAAAATTGATTTATTTGTTACATATCGTGCAAACTTACTTTTCTGCTTTTTCTGGTGATTGCTTATCTCTGGAGATCCTGGAGTTTTCTGAAGACTTAGAGGACTCTGGATTCAGTCTAGTCTGACTGTGCTCTATTAAATTAGATTCTTTCAAACTTAGTAATGCTTCTTTAGAAAATAATTCTCCAAGAGTGAGTGGATTTCTCTTGTACCCTGCTGATAACTTTTTTATAAACTGGACACAAGAGGCTCTCTGCACTTGCCACTTATTTATGTTGCAGTTTTCCTACAAACATGTTGGATTAATGTTACCAAGGAAAAGTAAGATTTATGGGTGTTCTTTCCACTATATCTTATTCTACAAAATATAAGCATGTGTGGCAGTAAGAAGGCAAA
This sequence comes from Peucedramus taeniatus, assembly GCA_013400575.1. Classification (NCBI taxonomy): domain Eukaryota; kingdom Metazoa; phylum Chordata; class Aves; order Passeriformes; family Fringillidae; genus Peucedramus; species Peucedramus taeniatus. The sequence goes on from WBNO01009846.1 coordinate 27,681, forward strand.
TGAAGAATAACAGGTAGAGAATAAGAACTTGGCAACCAAGCAGGTACTGGAAAGTGATGATGATGCCAAAACTCTGGTTGAAGAAAGGAAAGTGATCGCAGGGACAGGTGTGCAGCTTGGCTAAGTCCTGCTCTGATTGAAGGACCGAAGAGCTGTGACTGGAGATTTGGGCTTAGGAATGTCTGTAAAGTGGGGGGCTTTCCTTCAGTTTGCTTGAGGCATGTGTGATTACATTGATCCTCCTGTTTCATTCTGGAGATCATTTCACTGTCACACCTTGAATTTATTTCTTGGTAGAAAACTTACTGATCTAATTGATTCCTTGTGAATGACCTCATGTATGGGTTTGAATTTGCCACTGAGTTGTGGGAAAGTGTGGATAGGTCTCTCTCAGTCTCCCAGTACTCACTTGTGTTGCTTGACCTTGATACAGAATATGACTAATGCTTGTCCTTATCTGTTGGTTGTTTCCCTGACAGCAGCGCTTCTGTTGGTGATGTTGTTTTCTTGTAGATGAGTGTGTTGGTCTGCTAAGGATTGTGTGGTGATTCATGGATACTCAACAGCCCACACACAGTTCTCGAATCCCTGTTGGAGTAGAGCCCTGACATGTGATGACTACAGTTTTCATTTGTTTTTCCTCATGTACAAGCCTTTTGGGTCTCAGGTGAAGCAGATGATCAGAAGAGTTACTGGGGTTTCTCCTGCAAATGATCTTTAGATGGAGAAGCACCGCAACATCAAGAAAATACTCTTGTTTACAGCCAATTTTAGCATTGCTGAGATTCTGACAGGTTCTCCTACTAGGGAAAATTACAGAGATATGCTGTTTTCTGAGGGGCAGCTGTGTGGTGATTGCAGCTTTGAAGTGTGGTATGAATATAGTGTGTCTAAGGGTGGGGAGCACCACCTGTGACTGCTAGAACTTCTCCACCCCCCTGTGTGTGTTAGGCTGTAGTTCAATGAACATTTTGGGCTGGCAGTGCTGGAGAAGTACTCACTCTTCTTTGCCAGCACAAGTATTTATATGGCCATCCTGTGAACTGGTTTGGGGAACTGATCCATCTGAAAAATAAACTGGCAGAAGTGCTCCTGGTTCAGTGTTCGGATGTTTGTGCTGGCACAGAGGACTGGCAGATGGTAAGACTTTCTTTCAGCAGCAATGCAAATTTATGCCAGTTTAAAATGTTTGCCAAACTTCAGCCTTAGTTTAGCACTTGAGTCTGATTCTCCCAAAATTTGCCCTTGAAAATTCAAACATAGTTTAAGAAATCTTTGCTAGCTTGCTAGCTATGTTTTTTTTTTTTTCTTTCTTAACTTTTCTCCTTTTGCTCTTTTGTGTTCAGTGTGAGACTCGGTTCTTCCCATCAGAAACACATACTTCTGTCCGCCAAGAATCTTTCTTACAACAATTTTATACAGAAACTTTGCTCATCTACCCAGCATGTAACATGTACAGTGAAACATGTATTTTATCCAAATGAAAGCTGATTTCCCCCACACTCCCAGCTTCAAAATCAACCTACTCTTAAGCTTATTGGCTGTTCCTGTCCATTGTTCTAGAGTTTTATTAGCATCAAAAATGTTCTTGACTTCTGTTTCAAGACAGCTGGATTGGCATCATCTGCCATGATCAGTGTGCTGCAGCTTGCTACTGTTTGCTGCTGGTAAGGAGGGTCCCTGCTCAGCGCCTTGCCCTTGTGCCAGCTCCAGTACTTGTTCTTCTTGCTTTTCCAAGCCATTTTTGACTGTAACTGGAGTTCACATTTTTCAGTTGTTGCTGTTCTGGAGATAAGGAACCTGTGGCATTTTAGTTTGTGCTCATCAGTGATTTCAGTACACTGTGGATAATTAATTTTTTCCTGTCAGTGATACCAATGATTTTTTGACCATGTTGCTACTTTGATGTTCTGTGCTGTCTCTTCTGCACAGAATGGGCTCATTTAATACTCCCTAAGAATGAAGTGGGATGCTTCTCATCATAGCTGTACAGCTCGAGAGGAAGAGCTGTCTTCCCTTCCCTGTGGCCTCTTGGACTGAAATTCTTTGCAAGTGATGTCCTGCCAAGTCATAGGACTATCTGAACGGCAGTTCTCAGATCCCTGGGTTAGTTATATCAGTAACCTTGACTGGTTGGTTGAGAGATGTTTTCCTTTTTTCTAGATGGTGCTTAATTTCTGAATAGGCTGCTACCTATTTCCTGAAAAAATAAATCGTCAGCATATTATTCTCTTCTGTGGTATTTACCATGTTCATTACATTTGTAATTCAGTTGGATAGCCTGTCTTGGTTAATATCTGGTGGCTCTTGGCTTGAACAGGCTAGGTTGCTATTTGAATTTTGCAGATGATGTCTTTCTTGTTGCTTCTAGTTGCTGTGTTGTTCTCTACTGGGTGCTACAATGTGTGTTAGTACCTCTAGGTATGTACGTAGATTACTTGGAATTTAAGTAAAGGCTTTCTTCTGCAGCAGAAAGGAAACTTGTTATAAAAGGGAAACAGATACTCTATATGAAGCAAAGATTTCTTCTTGCCTATCCAGAGACTAAATAGTTTCTCTTTAGGCTCCTTAGAGAGCTCTTGTACAAAGACAGCACTTTCTTCAGTTCAAAAATTAATTTTGGGACTGTTGTGAGTGTGTTGGTTAGGGAATTCTTCAGGAGGAGACTCGTGGGCCTCCCTGGCTATTGTGCTGCTGTATTTTGTTACTTTTCAGAGGGGGAGTGACTGCAGACAATGCAAAGACTGTACAAGTGTTTCTTGGAAATCAGCATACTCAGATTATATCAATTCAAATTTTTTATTCATTGGCATGTTTCTTACACTCCACTAAGAAAACAGTGTTTTGAAAGCAGTATTTTTAGTGAATAGAACAGTAGCGTTATTTGACTGTACAGTTACTACTGAATGAAATAATCATTATTTATTATACCCTTTTTGTCTTGTGCATTTGTGACTTACTTAGACCCTTCAGAAGGAGGACTAATGCTAGTCTTTGAGGCCTTTTGGGAAAGTCATTTAGTGCTGATGAAATCCTTGTCAACTCTTTTGAGTTTCTGAAGGTTGTTGGTTAAGATGGGTGGTCAGGCATATTTCCAGTGCAGGCTTGTGCCAGAATTAGCTGGTAAGTGGCAGTCATAAGCTTCAGGTCAAAATCCACTCGCTGTTCCAGGGCAGCGTCTGTCAAAAATAGAGCAATGCTTTTATGCACGTAACAGCTGCTTACACTTGAAGACTTTCTTGTTCTTTGGTATTTAACTTAAAACTGCTTGAGAGTATTTTTGTTAGTTGTATGGTGTTATAAATAGGAATCGGGTAGAAATGTGCGTGCCTGCACGTCTGTGCAGAGGTTGTGTGTGGAGGTAGGGTGGTTATCGATATGTTGTGTGTGTTCTGATAAAGAGATGAAGTCCATACCTCTAGGGTAACTAATGGGGCCTAAAGAAAAAGGTTGTTTAATACACAAGGATTCATTTTACATGTTAATTTAGGCTCAGACCAGTTTAGAGCACGTTTTGATCATAAAGGCATTCTGCATTGTAGAAATTATGTACAACTTTGAGGAGATGCTGCTGTGTCGCCTCAGTGTGCTGCAGTGAGAGCAGAGCCTGAGACTGCCATGTTTTGTTTTAGCAAAAGCAAACATGATGTTGAAAATTATACAGAGGTGAATGCAGTGAGGGAGTTTTTGCTTTTAGTCCTAGCAGGGTGGCGGAATTGTTGCATTGACTGTCAAGTTATAAAATGCACTAAATGCTGAAGATATTAGGGCCTTATATGTATTTGCTTGGTTCGGTTTATTTTTCCTGGGTTTTGTTTGTTTTGCTTGATTTGTCTTTTTGTATGAAGATATTTTAAATCTGTTTCCAGGAAGAGCTTTTATTATCAATTCACATAAATTTGTTCCGTTGATAACTTGAAATTCTCGGTGAGGTGGCAGAGGCTATAGGATTCTCTGCTGGGCATAGTCTTGCTGTGGTTTGCTGCCCTTCTGGTATGCCAGGGTCTGTTATCTTCCTGCGTGAGTAGGTCAGATGGCTGCAATCACAGTTTATAACAGTCTTGAAGTTACTAGTCAAATGAAACAAAAAGTTTCAATACTAGTTTAGCCTAACGGTTGTGATACTGTGGAATTTAAATTGCTATCGATTAAAAACTTGTCTCAACTTTGAGGCAGCAATCCTTATATGTTTCAGTTCCCTGTACTGTGAAAAAAGTCCAGGGATGCAACATGTGTAAGGTTTCCAGAGTGGTTTATCATTGGTTAATAACATATATCTTGTTGCTGCTCTCTGTCCTGTTCAAGCAGCTAAGCCTTGCCGTGGATGCCAAGATTCCTCAACAGCTTCTGCTGTATTCGAATAGTGTGTGGTCTGTTCTCTGCTGAAGGCACTGGGCCCTTCCAGTTTCAGTGGTTGTTGCATTGTTGTTCAGGCAGCTGGCATGCAGCCTTACTGCTGTGAGAAAGGAAACTGTGGCCAGTTGATAAGGGCATCTTAAACTGACTCCTTTTCAGCTGGCACACTGGATGATGCCCAGTGAAATAGATGCTGGTTGAATTGCACGTCTGTTTGGCTTAACCTTATTTGTATGTGCTTTAGCCCCTCTGTGACAGTGCATCAGCCAGGCAGTAGTGCTGTTCATAGTGGTGGAGTTGCTCTTTGAGGTCATACAGGGAGATGCTGAGAGAGCTGGGGCAGTCTGTGTGGCAGAGGAGGTGTGAGAGGACCATACATACCAGTGTGTACAGGTATTTGACAGGAGGAGTGAATGAGAGGGAGCCAGACTGTTAGCAGCAGTACTCATTGTCAAGGCAGTGGGTACACTGAGATGCAAGAAATTCTATTGAAATGAAAGAAATGCTTTTTCCACTGTAATGAACCAAGAAGCAGGTTGCTACAGAGGTTGTAGAATCTCCATCCTCTGAGATACTCAAAACCTGATCACTGATCACCCAGCCTGCTCTGGGTGACCCATCTCTGAGATGATCACATGGCCTGGACCATGTGATCTCCAGAGGTGCCTGCCAACCTCACTGCTCCCATGAAAAAAAATACTGCAGTTTGAAATGGAAAAGATACAAAACAAGCCAAGTTTTGCAATCTGTTAAAATATTTTTTCCAGCAATGGCACTGTCAGTGTAAGTCCTACTTGTTGCATCTCTGAATGAAGTTACTGGGAGTCTGTCTTCCTACTGGTTGTCATTTGCTCCCTAAAGGATCATTGTGGTCCAATAAGCCACTAATGTAACTGTTTGAAATATTCCTGTCTTGGATCCCTTTTGGTCATCCAGGTGGTCACTTTTACTACGTCTGTGCTGCTGCCTCTTTCCTGTTTTCTCCCAAGTTGCCTGTTTTTCTATTCATGTGTGCTTATGATCATAGCACAGTCCTTTCCTAACAAAGCTTGCTAATACAAACCATGTGTACACTTCTCAAGACTGATTTAAGCAAACATTTAAGAAATTAAAGTCAATTACCTGTAGGGGATTCATACTTTCTCTCAAATTATTTTAAAGTTATGGATGGTCTTGAGTCCACTTCTCTACTGAGAGGGCATAGTGCAGCAGGCATTGTTATCTTTTTCAATACAGAAAAATTAAATATGCTGTTTCAAAGCCACAAACTACCAAAAAGAGCTTTATTTTTAATATTTCACATATTTTTACTTTTTTTGTGTAGTAAATTTGTAACAAACATCTGGCCAAATGTTATTTTTGGTACATTTCAGTTTTATTTTACTTACGAAAAATTCCACCCACTCCATATTAAAAAAGATAAGTGTGGGGAGGGAGCACTTGAACTAGTATGAGTGAGGCTTATGTATTTTGCCAGGCTGTTGAATAAATAAAAAACCTGCAGCTCTCAAGTTACAATCCTTACCTCTTTTTGTCTACCTTCTAATCATTTTCTTTCATCTGTATTCCCCACACAAACTTGCTGCTCCTGCCCGCTTCCATCCTGCCTGTGCTCCCCTGGGGACCTTGTTCTGCGGTGCTATGTTCCTTTCCTGTTTCAGGAGAGGGGGAGGGAGAAGGAGCAGGTGCTGGGAGAGGCCAGCTGCCCCAGCAGGGTGCAGAGGACAGGCTTGCCTCAGTTGCTGCTCTCTGCCAGGTGCAGCAGTTGCAGGCACCCTGTCAATGGCCTGTCCTCCACAAGGACTGCATTAGAGAGATAAGAGCCATATGCTTCTTGGGAGATGTCAGCTTGGCCGTCCCTACCATATATCTAGTGGTAAATGGAAGCCAGATGGAGTTGTGTTCATCTGAAGTGACCTTCTGTATGAACTAGATGCTAGGCCATGATTTGTAGGTTAAAGCTAAGTGTTTTTGAGGAACTGTAAAAAAACCCTTAAATTTAAAGCCATTTGTTCTTATTGTTCAGATGCTGAAGACCCACTCTGCTCAAAGCTTATACTTTTTGCACTCTGGCTAATTTGGTTTAGGTTCTAGCAGGCTGCCTTCTTGTGTTTGCTCAGTGGGAGTTCTCCCTTGTCAAATGTCTGTTTCACACAAGTATTTGCCATCTATGTTTATACTATTATGTAGTTGTTGTAAATAATCAATAATTGTTCTGTATATAAAGCTGCAAAGTGTATATAAAATGATGTTCTCATAAACCACCTACCTCTAGCAATCCAGGAGCTCTGAGGTTGTCTAGACCACTGCCTGTAATACGTGCAGATGGATGGACACATTTGCCATTAATTTTTGTAATCTTGTTTTAAAAGCCATTTTTGGCCTCTGCAACATCCTGTAACAGCGAGTCCTGCAGTTTGATTAGATGAAAAGGAACTTCCTTTTGTTTAAAACCCACTGATGGTGATTTCAGTGTCTCCTTGACTGTATTGTGAAAACTCACTTCCCAGTAGTTTTACTTGCCATATTCTTAAAAAAAGTCTGGCATTTGCTTGCATGCATTTTTTTCAGCTGACACGCTTTCCCTCCTAAACTGAAGAATTGTAGTCTTTTTAGTGTTTATCCAATGGGTACTGTTTCATGATTCTAGTTATTCCTGCTGTACTTCTGTGCAGCTTTTCTGGTTATGCTGCTCAAGGTAAGGCAAGCAGAAGCGCAGTATTTAATGCACCAATATATCCTGATTTTATATGCTGGCGGGGTGATGTATTCTGTGTTGCCTTTCCTTGTTGAGTGATTTATGACACTTTAGATCTTCCTCTGCTGTGCTGACATGAAGCTCTTGGGAGAACAGCCAGTATTTACTGATTTTTTTTTTCTGAAGTGATGGTATCCAGTTTAGAAGACATCACTGTATAAGAAAGCTCTTTCTTCCCCCAAGGGGCATTTCTTCGCACCTATTCTTTCCTGAATTTCACCTCCCATTTTGCTGTTTAGGCAGTTGGTATCAGTTTGCACCCCTCCACATGCCTTTCTGCAGCCAGGGCTCGGAGGGACTACAGCATATTTAGGTGTTGCAGGTAAACACCATCCCTCTGCTCCTTAACCCCCTTTTCCCAGGTCATACAGAAATAGTACAGGTCCTCTGGGAATCCTGGTAACACCTCATCTTTCACTAGAAGGAGGTTAGTAGTGAAATTGCAACTGCAATTTACTATTTTATTGGTCTTTCCTTTGCCTGTTCCATTATTACAAAATGTCTTAGAAGTAACATCCGTGGTTCATGTGCTTTATATTTTAAAATGTTCAATGTTTGCATTAAAATTAATGGGTTGAGTAAATTTGCATTAATTCTCTGCTATAGCTTGGACAAAATGACATGTAATGACTCTTGAAGGCTTCTTAACACTTGGCACAGACTCAAGAACAACACAGGAGTTCCTATACTGGAGTCCTGACTTTGTCATTTTCCTTAGTGGAAATAGAAAATGGGAGTTGTCTCACTCATGAGCCAAAGCTGTGCCAAAATTATATTGTACGAGGTAATAAGATAAACATACATTATTTTTACCTGTTTAGTCCTATAGCTTTATAAAGGACCATATAAATATGGAAAATAATATTCTACTGCAGGACATGAAATGTAGATGAAGATACTATCAACTTGCTGTATTTTCAGTTTAGTTGTCTCATACAGCGACTTGAATTTTGCAGATTTCTAGTTTTTACTGTGTCTTTTACTCTTTCTTCACTCACATCCTGCTACTTTGAAGGAACACACCCACTGAAAGACAAAGATGGTAATAAATGATGCTTCCTCACCATTGAGACTTAGAGTTCTGCAATTCAGCTTAGAATAGCTCCATATTAAAACCCCAGAGAAAACTTGCCTTTGAAGAGCAAAAATTCCAATGCACCCTCCCGCCTTCCTCCCTGCTCCCCCACCCCTTCCCTTTGGGGAACAGCTTTCTGGAGGGAGTGATGGAATTCTTCAGGGGCTCAGTAGGGAACAGAATTTGCCAGTGATGGGAAGATGGAGTCCCTTTGAGATTTTTTTTTTTGGCTTTGAAAAATCTGTTACACATTTTTTTCATCATGTTTAGCCTTCATGTTTAAGAAACGGTTGCCTTGGTTTGGGAACCCTTAATTAAGGGTTGTCTTTACAGAGGAAGGAAATTCTTGTTTTCTGGAGTAACTCTCAGTTGTCTTTGTGGTAGCTATATCACATTGCTTGTATTGATCCTGGAAATAAAATATATGGATCTTTTTACTGACTTGTGTGGGCTCCAAGGGGAGGGATAAGTTGATCAATAGGCTTGAGGGCAGAGCAAGCATTCAGAGAGGTAAGTAACTTTTTGTAAGGCCGCTCCATGCGACTATTTTACCTGGAGTACATCTACCTGGAGTAGATGATGTGAGCAGCCTTCTGCACACAGTGGGTGAATATGAGCACAGTGCTGTGCATGGAGTGGCAGCTTTTTTCTTATCTTTGGTTGCAAATCTGTGCGCTGAGAGTAACCTTCGATGTCCAAGAAGATGTTTTGTGGTGTGGTTTATTAAGAGGCTGGAAGACACCCAAAAACAATTACAGCTGAGGCCTGTTGAGGTATCTCACTTGTTAGTGCGTGCAGCTTGATTTCCTGGGGTTAGTAGCAGGGCAGTTGCAATTAAAACCCATGCTGTGGAGTTTGCTCCCTTCATTACTGCAGCACATGGTTGGCAAGTGCATCCACTGTCCACAGGTCCTTGCCCACTCCTCCCTTTCCTCACTGTTCTTCCCTACAGCCATTCTCTGGCTTCAGAATCAGCTTTCCTCTTCTTGGTTGCCCATCTCTGAACAAGTGTAACTTTGAGAGAATACAAGAAAAGTTTTGGGATTTGTAGTGCCTTTAGTATAAAGATATAGGGCTCTTTACTACACATAGTAGAAATTAGTAAATCAGTTGGCTGCCCACAGATAATTTCTTGAAGTGCAGTCTCCTATTTAGAAACTACTACCCAGTGTTACCGTGCAATACTAGATACAAGTTCTAGGACATCTGTCATTTATTTTCAATAATTATGTAGAAACTTTATTTAAAAATACAGTTTCTGCCTGAAAGACTATTTCTGCCAGTCCTGAAATGTGATTACTTGCTGACTTGAAGGAGAAGTTGACAGTATAGTAATCTGGAATCTAAGATTTTTTTTTTTGTTCTGTTTCTTCCTTAGTTCTTGTGATACTTGGTGTTACTTTCCCCCTTTCAATAATGCAGAATTTTGTCCGTGTCCTTCTAGTATCTACTTTCTTCATCTTCCTTTCATTTCACTGTACGTTGTCCGTCCGTCAGTAATTTCCATTGCTGTTGCTTGAGTTGATGATGAGTTCATACCTTGGGTATGAGTTGTTTCAGGTTATTTGCAGACTGAGGAAAACACTTTATCATCCATTATGCTCTTTCCTCTTTTTTTTTCTTCTTTTCTTTAATTGGCACAACATTAAGCTGGGAACAGGCTTTACTTAAGCTCTGCAGATCTTGAATGTAGGTTGCATAAATATGTGCTGTGGAACAGTCTTCTTGGTCTGATGTGACACCTCTGATCTAGGCTACTATTGCTAATCCCTGCAATCTCTCCCCAGTGAGTACTGTAGATTGCAAAGTCCTAGCTGTCCTTTGGTTTACCAGGAAAGTTTCTTCTGATTAGATTTTTAGAGACATACAGATAAACCTTTCTGCCGAAACACGAAAAAAGGTGTGTATATCCTGTCTTGAAATCCATTATTTCTAGATGGGGTGTGGAATAGTGTATTTTTCTTTCTTATTATATACAGTGCTTTTTAGAAGGTTTAAGAGTGTGTAAGTGCTGGCTCATGCTAACACAGCTGATGTTGAGATTTGTGACTTTCTGTGTGATCATTTGAGGGGAGAGGTCCTGGTTCTGTGCTCTCCTAAATGCCTTGGAAGAGGGGGGAAGAAGTCTCAGTGACAACTTGTTAAAGAGAAACTTTCTTGTTCCTGTCAGGTTTTGTACACCATGGCTTTTTTGCTTACAGTCACTACTTTGTGTGGAGTTTGGATTCTGTCACTTTCTGATTTTTGGAATGGGAAATTTGGAGTTTGAGGTTAGCATGTGACTTCTAACCACAATACTTGTTGAGTTACAGACAGTCATAACCAATTTGATTGATAGGAGCCTTGTCACTTAACATTAATAGGCTTCTTAGTTGTTGTTCACAGAAAGGACTAATCTATGGAGAAACCTATTGCCTTTTAGGAAGTAGTGAATAATTTGATAACTATATATAGATAGATGATTGATATTATACTATTTTTGTTGTTGAAATAGTGGCAAAGTTGAAAAGAGGTAACTTTTTTGATTGGGTTGATTTTCTTCATAGCAGCTTCCTAACGCCAGGTATAAAAAGACTTGGAACAAACCAGATGAGTCCATCTTAACCAAGTTATAGTTGATAACACAGCATGTTCTATTTTTTCCAAGGCATGAGAGTGATGTGTTTTTCCATCACACTGGTCTCCTGGACCAGTGGTTGTGATCAGTGGGGAGACTGGGAAAAAACCTGTTGAAGCAGCACCAAGGAGCTCTGCAGGAGGTCCTAACCTAGAGATGATCTTGTTGCTGTCATGAACATAAACTCACTGTACGGTCAGTTGAATTGGCATTTCAGAAGACAGTGGGGCTTTTGTATCAGCCACGCAAGCACAGACAGAGTTTCCTCAGGTGTTTTTTCCTCCCTGGAGTCAGTGTTGGGTATGTTCAGATCTTTCTCATGCTCACAAGGCCGCATGCTCTAGAGAAAATACATTGCATTCCTGAGCCACTCTCCTCCAGGAATTCCACAGAGCCAGTACAGCCTTCCCGTTTGCAGCAGAATGCCTCCTTAACCTGAAATTACATGGCTGGCTCTGCTGGGACATACAGATAAGGGGTGGGTTTGGGAGTCACTTTTCCAACTTGGCATGCCAACATCAGCAGTCCTGCTCCTGGTGTTTATGTTCAGCTTTAGTGCTGCATGGCCGCAGCTGTTCCTCAAGGCTTTGCCCAAGGACTTGGGACTGGTGGGAACTGAGACAGCTGGAATACCAGTAGATTGTTTAATGCCTGTATGCATTTGAACTGGATACAGTGGGTAATCTGGTTAAAACAACAAAACCCCTAAGTGTTGTTTATGCCAGCTGGGAAAGAGGTTCTATTACAGGACTGTGGTGGGATTGTAAAGAAGAGCTTGGATGGAGACAGTTTATTTGTGTCAGCCCATAAAAAATAGCATGGGCAGAGTCAGCATTTCTTGCATTTAAATTGTAGGTGGCTTGAAAGCATATTACAGGCTGCTCATTGCTGTTTGGCTTTAAAACGTAGTCAGACTTCTATGCAGTGCTAATGTAAATTAGATCTGCCCATAAATAATTGTCTAATAGCATTTCAGTGCATAGTTACTTCTTTTTCTGTAATATATAAATAATTTCAAAGGATTATTTGAACTCTAATAGTAGGAGTGAATGCTATAGCATATAATGTGAAGTTTGGGCATGCTGAATCATGTATGTCCCCTTGAAAATAGCCTTAAAGTCTGTTTTTAAATCATTCTCCTTGGCATACTGTTTGTGACAGTAAATCTTTCTATGGTTAAAAGCTAGAGGTGCATGAGGCCTAGACTTGGACATTCTGCTGCATCTACATGAACATTTACTAAACTTAAGGAACTTGCAGTGCACAAGTATTTCCAAGTATCTGGCTAAACATAGTACTAGACGCACAATCCTGTTCCCATGCAGTTGTACAATGTTCAAATTTATATAAAGATACCTTTCCTACAAGCTAAATTTCAGTTATGTGGCTATTTTATTCCCTAAAACAGAAACAAAATTGCAATTTTAAGTAAGAAATTAATCTCCTTCCTAGCAGTTAGCAAAATGATTGTGTATGGTTTATCATCTAGGGGAAAGAAATTCTAGGCTTCTCAATATGTATAGTTTTGAGGAAAGAAAGGCAGAGATGATGAATGACATTCTTTAAATGCCAAATTTCTCAGCCATTTACTTTCACAGATAATACAGTAAGGTTTGGTTTAAAAAGAAAAACAAAAAGCAGCCACCTCTTGCCCACCCTTAATCCTTAGTGTTTCTTCTTTCCCAGCCTCTTCTGGTGTTAAGAAGTCCCCAGCCTTGATGTTTGGGCTAATGTGTATGCTTTATTTTTAAGGTAGTGTGTCACAGCATCATTAAGGTTGAAAAAGACCCCTTAAGGTTGAGTCCAGCTGTTTACCCAGTAGATCTCACACAACTGAAAAAAATCACTGATAATACGTAATAATCTAAAAATAGGTAAACATGCTTTTTTGTGTGTTGTGTGCGTGCTGATATCATGTGGTTGGCTTTGGAAATCTGGGGTGCACAAAGTGCTGTCAGAATATATTTTAAGTGATGTAGCTGGATGAGACTTAACTTCATACTGTTTTAGTGCACTGTTGTAATTTGCTTTAGTGTTATGTTATTTTTAGTTCTTAAAGATGTTGCTGCTCTGTGCCCTTTTTGAATGGGTAGTGATGCAACTAGGAAGTTGAGTAGTCTTATGCGAGAGCAGAAAGCTGTGCCCCATCTTGGGGAAAGAAGTTTCAAAGTGCTTATTTTCTCAATGGTTTTATTAATTTCAAAGCAATTATGGTGTTAAATTAAAAACAGACTCTTAAAATTTGTGTTGACTGACTTACTTCTCTGTCAAATTTTTATACAGCGCCAAAACAGTGAGTTATGAGTCTGCTTCTCTTGAAGGGAACGGGGAGTTAGCCATGGAGGCCTGCCAGTTCTACAAACATATTTAACATTATTCAGCAGTTTTTTGAAGCTGAAATGTATTGGTCAACCTACTTGATCATACTGTAGACAGATTTAGACTGACACAAATCAAAGTATGCTTTAGACCCTTCCTAGCTGCAAAGCCAAGTGTTGTGTTTGCTCCTCAGCTTCTGAGAGAACTTTCTGCCTCTGGTGATGGTGCTTTTCATCTAATTTCTTTGGGAAGCCTCAATTAAGCATATCTGGGGGATTTTTTTGTTCATGTGTTCTGTGTTGTTCACCTTTTTTTTGAAGTTTGCAGTAGACTTTGATAAGAAAACTATCAAATTGTGTTATGTTGAACCTTAGGGGAGGGAGTTATTACTGCTTTGGAGCACTGGCATATCTTGGATGTGCTTATATAAATGATTTTTTTTTTTTATTTTTTTTTAGGGAATGCAGGTGATTTAGACTTGAAGGCATTGTCTGTATTCAGTGATATGTTCGAAAACCTCACTCTTTTTTTAAATTATTACTCTATTTAAGTCAGTGCACAGCTTTCTGTTTACATTTTTAGATTTGAACTGCATTTTATTTTCCTGATAAGCGGTTAGATTAAGTTAATGGAAACTAGGGCTTCATAAGATTGAAGGACTGCAGGTGTATTTGCAGTGCCTTCACTGACTCAATTTTAAAACAGCACCTTTTTGTTAAACTGACACAATTTTGAGAATAGGCACGTCCCACCAAACCTGGCTAGCAGCCTGGAAAATGCCCCTGTGTTGTGTTAGAGAAGATACAATCTTTATTTTTCCTTGCTGTTTGTAAGCTGACTCAGCCCTCTCTTTGCCTTTGGAGATTTGAGACAGCTTTACAGGCTGAGGTATAGGAGAGCAGAAAAGATCATTAATGTTTAGTATTAATGAGCACTTAAACTAAATGTTTAAGCACTTTTATCTCAGTTTAGTAGTGGTGAGAGCAGAATTTCAGCTGGAAAGTGTGTTTTAGATCTTCCTGTTATGTCTGTCTTTAGCACTGGTTTCAGTTGCTCATGGGTTCGTTCACCTTTGGAGATGTGTTTCTCCAGTTGCCATGCTCTCCTCAGGGCTCAGTCAAAGCCTTCATGCAAGGTACATACCTTCTGCTGTCCCTATGTTGAGAATCAATACCATTTTCCCCTGGTTAATGCCTCTTGCTTGATAGCTTCATAAGAGCTTCTCTATCCTGTTTTTTATTTGTTAGATGTATTCATCAAAGCCTAAGCACATCCCACATGCACAGTTATTTCCTGAATATCAGACTTAAGCAAGTGCAGTTCTGTGTTTTTTCCTGTGTCATGTGTAAGAACTGATGAATCATCTAGACTTGTATGCACATTTCTTCAGCAATTCAAGAGCTGAAGAGCTCTTGAATTTCTTGGAGTTTCTTGGAGTCAGTTTCTTGGAGTCTGTGGGCATGCATGGATTAAAGGAATGATACTTGAAAATGAGCTTTGTGTGGTCCTGCTGTTGAGCACAATTAGAATTGAATGGTAATGGGAGTGTACCAAACTAGATGTTGCTACAGGGAAAAATATCTGAGCTGGTTTTTGCTCAGTGGCATTGCTCAGTGGTTACATTCAAGCTGTTTAGATACAAACTTCATGTGGCTCTTCTGGCACTAGAGAGCTCAGCTAACTGTGACCACTGAACCAGCATGAAAACTGCTGCCCTCTGGCTTGTGTCACTTTATTAGGATGTTTGAAGTGAATGTCGTAAGCAGGTAAATGTCGCATAAAAATTAAGACAGGATTAAGGCCATGACTTGAAGAGAAATTCACTGCTGGTTGGCAAAGCTTTTTCTGAAATTTGGTCAGAGAAATCAGCATCTGATTGGCAAGATAGAAATGAGCAATGTATAAAGGTATTAATACGTTGTGCCAAACTTTTCATGGTATGGTATGTTACCTTGCTTGATTTTGTATGCTTATGAAATGTGGTTCTTTCCAAAGCAAGTAGGAATCTTGTATTGGCCATTGCATTGAAGAGCCTGGGAAGGAGGGAGGTAGGTCAGGTTACTGAACTCCCTAGAAGGTCATGGAAGATGTAATTCATGTAAATAGCTGTGTGCTGATTCTATTAATAGTGTAAGCAGCTATGTCAACTCTCAGTTTTTCCTCTCTCCCTTCCTGTTTAAGTTCATTTTTCATCTCTGTTCTTAGTTCAGTTTGCCTTCACTTTGCCAAGCTTTCCAACTTTGCTGTTAAAACTTGACAAGATACAAGAGAGTGTTTGTCATCCTTGCCTTCAGTTGCTTGGGTTTTTTCCTGAAAGAGCAGATTACTCTGTTCTTACAAGAAGATGGCACAAATAGCAGGTGTATGCTGTAGTCAGGGTTTATTAGTTTGGGTGGTGGGGAATTGTTGGTTTCTGTTTTGGTATTTGGGGTGTACTTTCCTTCACTCTGCAGCTGGGTGTTTACCATATCTGCAGAGAAAAAATGCAAAAGAAAATAATGGTTCCTAACTCCTTTGCTAATGTACAAATCAAATGGCTGTAGTGGTAATTTAATATTAGGAGAAAGGGCTTAAATATCACTGATTCAAAGTTGCTGCAAGATGTCAGGTTTTTTCTTTATTTTAGTTTCTAACTAAGAGATTCCTCTCTTCTCTTGAGGATGTGTAATGCCTTGATTAATTTTTAAGCTGCTAAGTAGCAGTTTACTTTTCTCTTGCATGTTCTCCAGTTGATGATGACTTCATGCAGGGCATGAATTTTTAATAAGAAATCTTTGCAGGGCCTGATATTTCTCTCCAGCTTTTCACTGTTGAAGTGTGTGAAAACTTGATTTTCTAGTCTTGCTTACTAAACCATGGAGCAGCAGGAAGTTTTACGCAGATGGAAGTTAGTATAGAAATACTTAGATTAGCTGTGTCTCAGATGTATTTTACCCTTTTTTAGATTGCTCTGTTTTGGGTAAGGCTGACAGGAGTTTCTCCCTGTTGACATTTTCTTTCTGTTGCAAGTTTCTGTCTTTGCTTGTGAAGGATTTCTCTCCCAAATTTGCCCTAAACCAGGACACTTATTAATCCAAGCCAAGTTGTACCATGCTAGCATGTGTAAGTCAGTAATCTTGATCCTGCTTACAGAAGGTGATTCTAAACCAGTATTTTGTTCCTTTGATTTGACAGTTACTTTGTTCAACTTGTGAAAAATCATAGCCTGATGTGTGCTTAAAATTAAATGTATTTCCTCAGAACTCTTGTTTGTCAGGGATGAATAAATTTTTGAAATAGAAATACATCACAAACCAAACAGGGTTGGGTCATTTTTAAATTTAATTTTATTTTTCTTTGGTTCTTCATTGCAGTCTGAGGTTTTTTTTCTTTCTTTGAATAATCTGTCAGATGTCCAATGCCAAGGATTTCCAGTGAAGTCTTTGTGAGCACATCTGATAAATTTTGGTAGGAAGTCATCGGTCTTGCATTTAGACATCTTGTTTTGCTCAGAAATTTGCAGTTCCTTCAGCAAACAGCAAAAGTGATATCTCCTTGACTAATGCAGCTTTAATCTGAGCTTAACAATAAAGTTTAAATATTAATATGTTTAATATATTTATTTAATAAATTAATAGAACACACCTGCTCTCCATTATATGTTTGTGGTTTGTGGGATTTTCCCCCCTTATGGAATTTTGTGTTCGCATGTTACTGGTATTCTCCTCTCTTTCCTAAGAATTTGCTTTGATGCTTTTTTTTTAAGGAGCGATACCTAAGCTTTCAGGCATCCAGCAGTGAAAGAAATGGAGAGGATAGAAGAAAAAGCTTCAGTTTGTTTACTTTCATGTCTTCCTTTTTTATAGATGGGAGAGGCTGTCATACTTTTTGTGAAAGGAGGTTGAGATTAGTCCCAAGTGAAACCATGTTTTCAGTTGCTCTGTTGTGCTGTGCCTACCAGGGCTGAGTCTTAGCTGATGTGTCTTTACATAGTAAAAAAACTGTATGGACTACGGTTTATTCCCTCTGATGTTACTTTCGTGCATTTTATTGTTAATTAGAGTAGCGCTTGACAGGCTAAGGATGCCTATTCGTAGCAAAAAGTGTGTGGTTTCACTTAGTGCTTCTGTTAACAACATAATGTTGCTTATTCGAGCTGATGGCCGTATTTTCTGGACTTAGAACATTTACACACAGAACATCTGTGTGCAAATGAGGGATCAGCAGGAGCTTTAGTATGTGAGTGGTTCAAACTTGATAGACACAAGTTGGTCAGATATCAGTGGAGGGAGGGCACTTTCATGCTTTCTTGATTACTCATGAATTCCAGGGGGTATCTTAGGACAGCACTTGTGCTAGACTCGAGTGCTCAGCCTAAAACAGAATGCTCTTGGGTTAAAGAAGGTTAGTATTAAAAATGTTGGCACAGGAATCCTGTCAGTGAACAAATCCAGTGTGTGACTTAAATACATTTTTTGCAGGAAGTAAGTTTACCGAATGCTTAAAAACAGTAATGCCCAAGAAGGACAAAAGAGGAGGCTCCTTTTCTGTTAAGAAAATGCAAGTAATACCTTGAGTTGAATTAACTGATTACTTTTATGGGACAACTGATGAGACAGGTGCCTTTTTGTTTTGGAAAGCTAGCAACTTAATTGTTCATAGCCCAAAATGTTAGGGAATCTTGGACTTTCAGGTCTCAAATGCCTGGCTATACTGACTGCCACTAACAGTGTTTGGGGAAAAAAAATTGCCACAGACACAAATTTTTCTCGGTTCTCGATATACATGTCTTTGCTCGCTTATTTATACTGTAAAATGTTAAAACAGCAACAAAGGTTTTGTTATTTATGTGGATCACTTCTTTGTAATCTTGCACTACATGACAGTTTGGCATGAACTCACTTCATACTGTTGCATGAAGCAGTATATTTCCAATGTCTGATAAATTGTTACATTTTGTACCTTTCCTTATCATGGGTTAATTGGGGACACGGCAAAGGCAATGTATATTATGCTACAGCAGCTGAGTTACAAATTTATTTGTTTTCCAATTTGCTGTTATGGGCTGAGTCATTCTCAGTGTTTACAACAAATGCATATTAGGTAAGTTATCACAGCAAAACTGTTTCTCGTCACTTGGAGTTGATGAGAGAGAAGTTTCAGACTCTGAAGTCAAAAACAAGAGGTCTTTTGAAACACTGAAAGTATTTTAGACTCAAATGATTGTATGAAATGAATATGGCTGCTCTTTATATGAACTTGGTGACAACTGGTGTTTCCCCAGACATTCCAAAAAGTATTGCTGGTCCTCTTTTTCTTCAGCAGTGTGGTGTGAAATATTGTTTTATTGCCTTGGAGTCTAACTCCTCATGATTAAAGCGAGAATTGATATTGCTCTAGCTGCTTGATCTCAAAGTTCTCCTCATTCTGGCAGAGTTTTAGTAGCTGTTTTCACACAGATAGTGAGCAGCAGTTAGTGTCAGGGTTTAATTTGCATGATATGTCTCAGCAAAGCCCCTTAAATTAAAGCTTTCCTGTTATTAGGAATACTGTTCCAGAATTGGACCTGGATCTGCTTTCAGCACTGTTCATGCTCCATGTGAGCTTGGTACGATTTATATGGTATGTGGGACTTTTTTGTCAAGAGTGTTGGCTTTCAGTGGAAACCAAATACCTTCCTCTTTCAGCTTTGCTTTGCTTTTGTTTTCTTCCTTTTTTTTTTTTTCTCCCTAAGAAAGGAAATTACAGAACCCTATTACATTATTTGGTATCTTTAACTCACTGTTTTGATATCTGCGGGTTTATCTTCCTGAAGCAAAACTGATAAGTCAAGACAGACTTTGCCAAAAATTAGATCACATTTTTGATATGTGTAACGTTTTCATAACATGAGGCCTGTAATGATAAAGGCATTATGATTACAGTAAAGAGGCTGGAAAGCTGAAGTGCCTAATGAAAATTAGAAGTATATTTGGATTTTGTATTTTTGAGTACCTTTCATGCAGTGTAGTCACTTCCAAATGATGTGAGTGAAGTTTGGCTTTATTTTTAGGATTCTTTAAAGTCACGGGCTTACAACTTGGCAAATACTGTGTTCTGATTTCTGCCCAGACACAGCTACTAAAAACTGCTGTTCGCATTAGTAGAGTATATATGGAAATAAAGATTTTTGGAAAGGTTGCTGCTATAGCAAAATCCATTCTGTTTACATTGATATGCAAATATTTTACTGATTGAACTGCAAGTACTTAAAACTGTTTCTCAGTTTACACAAAGCAGTTTATCCAGCTACCTGCGCTGAATGTATTTCTCAATACTTGCAGGTAATAAAAACTCTGGAAAGCTTTATTTATAGCATATGAAGGGGGGGGGGGGGGGGATTAAAATTACCAGTATAAAGCAAAAAAAATCACTTTATTGGGAAAATATTTTTTGTGTATTACATTAGATGTGAAGGAGTTTGCAATGCAGAGGTCTGACTTAGAGTTCTATCTTAACCAGGCTAAGTCTAGACAGGAATGTTTGTTTATATAAGTTTTTTCTACTTTTTTTTTTTTTTTTCAGACAGCAGGCAGTCATTGAGATTAGCAGTATGTTATTTTTTTGGTAGAAATTCATCTTTTGCTTGGTCTTGGGTTGTTGGTTTTTTTTTTAATTCATGCTGTGATTTCTTGCTGGTAGGATATTGTCACTGAAGACATCTGAGTACTCTGGTGGCAGTGGGTGACTTGACCTGGAAAACTTTGTTCTGATCTCTTTCAAAAAAGTGAAATAATTATTATTTCTAGCAAAGGCATATAGATACAGGGATGTGCAGTGCAACGAACCAACCACGTGCTCTGATAGCTAATCAAGCTAATCAGGCCATCTGGGAGCAAGGGCCAGTTTGTTTCACACGCACATCCGCATGTCTGACGGATCAGAAATCGCCTTCCAGGGGTCTTTCAAGTCAGCTGAGCAAAGTGCAGCATGGGAAGTTTAATACACTGCTGTACTGGGAGTTGTTTGATGTAAGAAGGTTATTGCAGATTGGTGCTTGGTGTCTGTTTTCCATTTCTCACTTCTTGACTAAAAAGGATGTTTTTGTTGTATGTGTAGGTTTGTTTCAACAAAGGTTCAAAGACCTCCTATGTACAGGACAAAACACAAGCCCAATAATGCTCTGGGAGTGATAGAGTAATATGGGCTACTGGTTTTGTCTAAAAGTCTCCTAAAAATAAAAGTTTGACATTTTTTGAGAAGGAACTCTTTGCATTGGAAACACGGGGGGAAAAAAAAGATAAAAAGATAGCTGTCTGAACTGCAGTCTGGAAGATTTCTTATCACAAGGAAAAGCTATTAATTTACACACAAGACATTCTTCCTGTCTTCCATGCCATACAGGGGAGGGAAGTCTGAATGATTAGTCACAACATGAGAGTAGCCCCCCTTCCATGCCTTAATTAAGTGTTCCTCTGAGTGTCTGTCATGCCTTTGTTGTCAACATCTGTTTGTGTTTTAAATAAGTTTTTAACTAGAAAGAAAGCACAGCTAAAAAGTTTCTTTGCACATTTTTTCTGGTTTAATTTTTCTGTTGCTTATGTATTAATTACTTAAGAATCAGTGTAGATCAAATGTAGACTTTTCCCACACACAGAGATAAAAGTAATTCTTGTATTTGATTCTTTGACTCCAGGCTATGGTGGCTTGTTATCCAGGCAACGGAACAGGATATGTGCTCCACGTTGATAATCCAAATGGAGATGGAAGATGTGTTACATGTATATACTATCTTAATAAGGACTGGGATGCCAAGGTATGCAATAATTTCTTTCTAAATTATTTTTCATGTACATATATATATATATATATATATATATATATTTGTTACTGCACCTTTGCTTGAGGTTTTTGTTCATGTCCTTATTTCTGTGCCTTAGTTGTGATTTTACATTATGTTAACTGTGGTGTCCTTTGCTTCCCTAATTTTGTTGTTAGTGAGAGTAGATAGAGATGAAGCATTTACTTTCAAGGTTTTGCATGATGTCAGCAGGACCTTCTTGACAGTAAGATTGAAGGAAAGTGGTAAATGCCTTGCTGTACACAGAGACATTAAAGGCAATTTCATATATTCTTAATTTACTTTTTACTTATATTCCTGTTGAATTTTGAGTTTACTGTTTGTGCAACTAGATTGTTTATTTGAGTCTGCTTATAAAAAGAAAGATGCTATAGCTTGGGAGCATTTTCAAATAAGCTGAATGTTACAGTCATTGCTACATCAGTATAGTTCAAAGTAGCACAAGTCTTCTATCACTGTAGGTAGAGGGTGTAGAACAGATTTATGCCACAGTTCAAGTAGTCTAAGAATTTACTACTAGTGGCTATGATAAAGTGAATTTTTAGTAAGGATTTTCCTAGTGATTCAATGGGACTAGGTAGATTTGAAGAACAGATGTAGCTAAATGGCAATATTGAGACCATGAAAGAGTAATGCAAAGACAGCTTTGCTAATTCTTTGATTTCTCTGCCATTAATGATGGAGAAGTTTATTCTCATAGTGTATGGGGAAAAAACAAGATAAAACTACTGATGCTTCATCATGTTAAGAGAGTAGCATGTGGAAGAGTACATAGGAGCAGTCAGATTCTGTGCATTGTGTGCACCAGATATGGATAACACAAATTGCAGATGAGAGTTATTTTTTTTTTCCCCTCATAGCATACTTGCATAAAACTGGTAGATCAGAAAGCTGAGTCAGATGGATGCACTTCAAGCTTTCTGTTTTTGATGTGCTCTTTGACACGTCAAATTGAATTCTACAATTAGAAAGTAATTTTTTTTTGCCATGATAGCATCTTTGCATATACACGTACCGATTATACTAAAAATCTTGAAGTGCAGCTTTGGGGCATTTTTAGTTGATTTATGGTTTCTCTCTTGGAAAAAAAAAAAAAAAAAGACTACATACCAGAGTGTAGAAGTGAAGCAAATTGTATTTTCACAATAATTGTGAAAAATTTACTAGCTGGATATTTAATTTATGAACAAAGGCATTTATTTCCTGCAAAATATATTTTAAATTACAATTACCAAGTATATTGTTTATTGAAAGAAGAATCTCAAACTTTCTTTAGGAGAAGAAACGGATCTAAATTGTCACTTGCTGACTTAGATCACAGATGCCCCTCTCATTTATATCAAACTGCCTTGTTAGTACTTGCATTGTTATGTCTGTTATGACATGAAGCTCTGTGGAGGCCATCTATAGTTAGATTTAACGACATCAACACCATCAGTAGGAAAAAGTTAATGTGACTTAAATGTAATTAACCCCACCTATTTGTGCTTATTTCTAGACATACACAGGTATGTTCAACTGTTTTCAAAACCTGGAAGAGGTCTAAATTGACCATGAGTAGTACAGATTCAAGCTTTAATTTGAAGCTTCCTACTCTTTCCTTATTTTAATTACACAAACTTGTGCTGCAGTTTAATGGGGAAAGGTGAAACTCAGATGTGAAATAAAATGTTTGTGTATTGGGGTGTTTTTAGCCACCTGTGTAATATCAGTCAATCTTGTCCATTTTTGTTTTGCTAATAATAATGCATCAACCCCCCCCATCTAACTCACAGCTTTTACTTAAACATGAATGCACATAGCATTCTGAAATCACTCAGTGAAAAATGTGTTAAACATTTTGTTAAATGAAATGTATTGACAGAAAAGCCATAGATTCATAATTTCTATAGCACCTGATAAAGGCTTTTGTTTCAGTTCCAAGTGTCTGAAATATTTTCAAATGTGATATTCAGAACTTTTAAATACAATGAGACATGGCTCTCAAGCATTGTTTGAAAATATTTCATTTGTAGGTAAGTGGAGGCATCCTTCGGATATTTCCAGAAGGTAAAGCCCAATTTGCTGATATTGAACCCAAATTTGATAGACTGCTATTCTTCTGGTCTGATCGCCGCAACCCTCATGAAGTGCAGCCAGCATTTGCTACAAGGTAGGAGTGATGCACTCTCTACTGCATGATGCCTGTCTTAGCAAGAAATGAGAAATTAGTGACACTGTGAATTATCACCTGACGAAAAGGAGAGTGATTTCTGCTAATGGATGATTAGGCTTCCACTGTGTTGCTGAGTTTGTAGTGTTGCCTGATCTCTTATTTTGGAGAAGACCTCCTCAGCGTGTAGGTGGGAAGTTCCTGAGCATGTGCTCGGCAGAACTCAGTGGGAACACACAGAGCCATAAGCAGACCCTAACTTAGCCAAAGGGTGCCATCCATTATTTCTCTGTAGTGGCTTTACACCTTTCTCCCTTCCCTTTGTCCTTAGTACCCTACTGTGTTACTGGAAGATTGACTGGTACTTCAGCTTAATGTTCCCTCTTGTTGGGAGGGAGCTGTCAGAGAACAGTAATTTTCAAACTAAGGTACCACATTCTAATTTGGGAATTATATGAGGGTTGTGGAACAGAAACAACCATTGATACACAAATATATATATGGAGTATTAGAGGAGCTGTTCCCAGCTGAATCACGGGGGCAACTTGATCTCTCCTTTGTCCCTCAGTGCAGGGCAGTGGTTGATGCTAAAGGTACCCACATTGACTGTCCACCCATGATAAGTGACATTTTCAGATAGTGGCAATAGGTAAATCATTTGAGTCGTTGATCCAGACTTTCTGTGCCCCATGTTTTAACATCTTTTGATGGCCAGAGCACTGAACATTGACTGGAGCTTTGAGGTAACACAACTACGTTTGCAAGAAGTAACTTGAAACTGCCTTCAGCACATCCCCTTGCAGCTTTTCCAGAAGCTATACTGCTTTCCCCTCCCCCTTTCTACTCCCAGAAGAGTCAGAGGGTGAAATGCCATTTACTAAAGCTCCTTAAAGTCTTTTCTCAATAGTTGGCATTTTGTATTTAAATCCTCTACAGGCAGTGGAAAACCAGAGGAGCCATGTAAAAAGGGGTAGTTAATTGTCCCTTGTGAAAAATATCCAAAAAAAGATAATCCTGCAGTGTGACTCAGTGATAAACTTGACCTAATAAAAAGATGAGGTCACAGGGCAAGGTGATGTGGGCAGAGACTTTATTCTGGAGAAGAACCATAATAGCAACTCATTAGGAAAAAGAGTGTAAACTTAAAGCATCAGTGTCACCATTTCAGTGACTTTACAGATAACACCTACTAGTAGGAAAAAAAACCCAAACCTACTGCTTGCTTTATGAAAACTTTCTTCTGTCAGACTGTAGAAGTATCATCTAATTTAGGTTGTGTTTCATGTCAAGTGCTTCACTGGTATTTTGCTTCACAGTTCAGGAGTTCTTTTTTCTTCTGTGTCCTTAGGTACGCAATAACAGTGTGGTATTTTGATGCAGATGAAAGAGCACGAGCTAAAGTGAAATATCTAACAGGTAAGTTCTTAATATCACTGTTATTTTTTTGTGTAAGAGTAGGTAAGTCTGTCCTCATCTCCTTGCCCCACCCTCTGCACAAAAGGAGAAAGTGGCATAACTTGTGTTAGGTTTTTCAGGGAAGGTGACCCAGGGATTGAACTTCTGGGCAGTGAGTTCTTCCTCCTTCAGTATAGGTTTTCTCTGTAATGGGTTTATGTTACCATATTGTTGTGGTTTGTTTTAATTTGCAATTAAAATTGCATTCTTTGCTCTGTGTCTGCAGCAAGGATTGTGCAAGATGTAATTTATTTTTGACTGAAAATAATATATGAAATTATAGTATAAAATGTCATAAAATAGAAAGCTAATCATTTTTTGGATAAGTGTCTGTCTAACTAAAGCCATGCAGAATATGTGTGAGTTTTTCTTGCTTATGGGATATTGTGTTTTGATAGTAAAACTTTATTCTGGAATGTGATGTATACTGTAAGACTGTACTTCGATAAATGCTGAAAAATACCATTTTCCTTTTCCTATTTCTGCAGGTGAAAAAGGTGTGAGGGTTGAACTTAATAAACCTTCTGACTCAGTTGGGAAAGATGTTTTATAAGCCTTTGATTTAGCAACTCCCCTTGCTGTTCTCCCTGATAAATCTTGATGCTATCTATTAACTTTTGAATGTGAATAACAAGATAAAGGAAAATCAACAACAAACCAACATCTTAATACGGAAGCAAACAGTGTTTCAATGTTGCACCAAAAAGGTTCTTTGACTGCTGAAACATTGTACTATGTGATTGTGACTCCAGGCCTGTGACTGCTTATGTGAAGAAGATAAGCAATCAGTAAGAAACACCATATGCATCTGGACATAAATAAGTGCCCTACATAGAATTTGTCCATCCTTATATTTTGCCAGACCTGTCATCCAGCTGAATCCATTTCATCTCTCCCTTTTTTTATATGGTAAAAGTTTGAATTTTGGGTAATTTTTGTATGACCAGGTACAGTTTATCAAAATTGAGTATTAAAAAAAAAAAGAAAAACTGATAAAAAGGAAAAAAATTACAGTATTCTCCAATATAACATGGATCTATTTTTGTAAAACTGTTCATACTGTTCTCCTCTGCCATGAAAGACCTAATTTAATGTAAGGGTTGCCAGTAACTGATAATCACTTTAACTTTTTTTACAACTTAATTCAGAAAAGGAGCACTTTAATTACCAGCTAAAAATCTGATTGTTTTATATCATATCTCACACTAATCTTAACTTTTAAAGATTGCTGCTGTATTGGTTTTTGTTTTTTTTTTTTTGACTATGTTCTCTTGAACCTTATTAACAAAAGCAAATTGGTATCTTGCTATTAGTAAAATTCAGTTTGTGGTTTTGTATGTTGAATCCACAGAGGGGAAGTTTCTGTCTCTTTTCTCCTGTTTTGGTTTCTTTTTTTTTTTATTTTTGAAGGGGGGATGTTTGGTTTTTTTATTCTTTAAGTGACTGGCACTAAGTGAACATGACACTATCTGTTGCTGTCATTGGCTTTGGGGACCTAGTAAATACCATCAAGTTACAAGAATATACAAGGGCTTTCCTAGGCTATTAGAGGTACCCAGAACCTCCTTACTTACTTGACAGAAATTTTTGAGCTTTCTCCCTTTTCTAAAAAATACTTGCCACCCCCCTTTCCTTTGTACATAAGTTAGTAGAATATCTAAAATTCACTTTTTAAAAATACCTTTTCAAATGTTGGTGTCCCATGCAGTCTGTAAGTTGACACCTTGATCTATTATATAGTATCAAGGAGGTGGTCAGCACACTGAAGCTGAAGTGCATCACTCTGTAGACTCCCTGTGCAATAATACATCTTTAAATTTTCACTTTTGCTGAAGGATTTCCCCAAAAAGGCACTGCTGTTTGATCAATACTGAGGTATATATTTAGTAAAAAAATATTTGCTTTCATTTACATTGTTTTTATTTTATCCAGGAGATGGGATATCACAAAATAAAAATGTGCAGAAACTGTGGTAGTATTACTTTTAAGAAATGGATGTTTTGGACACGGATTTTTTTCTTCTTCTTCTTTCCTTTTTTTTTTTTTCTGAGCTTTAAAAGCTTGAGAAAACAAAAGCAAACTTATCAAAAACAGCATCCATATTTACAGGAGTTTGGGGGTTGTTCACCTTACCCACTGCAGTTTTCTATCTGTCCCTTTTTTCCTTACTTAGCCAAAACAATGTGAGTGTACAGAAATATTTCTGTATATATTACAACTTGTGACAATTTTAGCATCTGTATAGTTTGTATTCAATTGAAGACCCTTTCTATGGAAAGCTCAGTAATTTTTTATTAAAAACATTACTATTGTTCATGTAAAACATGAAAAAGCTAATTGTTTAATAACAAACTGACAGAAGGGGAGAAAAATTCAGTATTGGTATATCATTTAGGAGAACCAACAGAAATCCCAGTTTTGCTTTGATTTCACTTTTCCCTTTTTTACTACGTTCTTGCCCTGTACAGTTCTCTTCCTCTTTCCTTCCCAGAAAAACAGACAGGATACCTTTACTGTAAGTGCCTCTGCCAACCTGGCCAAGGAGTGCAAATCTTCATTACTGTCTGGTCTGCAGTGCTTTTAGGCTACCAGTGAAACAAGCAAAAAAGTCACCTCTTCTACTTCATCTTCATTAGTACTCCTTTAACAGAAGTTTGGTTTTGTTTTAGAAATGTAAGCATAAGCCTTTAAACTCATTTCAGTCTCTCTGTAATTCAAATTGCTGCAGTTCAACAGCGTATCAAATTCTAATCACACTGTAGGTTTGTACTTGCCAGACAGGTTTAAAAAGTGCTTAATTTTTCACTCCATGTAAGTCATTACAACAGGGTCAACAAATCAGGTCAGCCACTTCTTCCATGTCCTTTAGAAACTGTTCATTTCATGTCGGTTGAATATTCAGTCTTGAGCATCACCAAGCAGGTCCTTGTTTTAAAACTATTTTTTAAACTGTCTTATGATCTGTATGTGTCTAGTCCTGGTTAAAAATAAAGCTTCATAATGCTATTTTTATTCATGATGTTAGCTGGCTATGAAATATGAGACCTTTATCTATAGCAGGCAAAGAAATTCAGGATTCATTTACAGATTGCCTATAAAGTTGTGTAATTTCAAAAGCAGTGTTCATTATGGAAGAGCTCCTCAAGTTGCTTGTAAAGCTAATCTAATTAAAAAAGATGATGTATAAAGGTTCTTGAAAACTATGTGGTTATTTGTAATCTTTGTAACTTTTTAAACTACTCTGTAGCAACTAAATTATGAATGCCTCCTGATAAAGGGGGTATGTGGAATTTTGGTTGTTTTGTTATGGGTGTTTGGTTGGGATTCTTGTTTGGCTGTTGTTTTTTTTTGTTTTTTTTTTTTTTTTTTTTTTTTTTTTTTTTTTTTTTTTTTTTTTTTTTTTNNGTTTGGTTTGGTTTGGTTTTTTGGGTAGTTGTGTTTTCGGTGGGTTTTTTTTTTTTTGGTGGCGGGTTTTGGTTTTTGGGGTTTTTTTAAATCAGAGCTGTTTCTGTTTCTGCTCTGGAGAAGGATCTGGGACTTTTTTTTTTTAGACTGCCTATAGTTACCTGGGTGTGGTCACCCTTTTCCTGATGATTTCCTCCCTCAAAACCCAGGACCATTTTTAGGCTTTCTGAAGAGTGATTATGATGTAGAGTCAGCTCTAGGGATTTGTAAGGTTTTATGGGATGTCCTCAGTTTTACATGGTTTCCAATGAATTATGGGCCCTTGAGAGAGGACAGAAGAATGGTAGAGTCTGCAGGTGCAAAACTGTAAGAGTTACCACACAATATTCCTCTACTTTTGATGAGTTTTGTAATGACTGTATGGTTATCAAGGAAACAGCTGTCTGGCTGTGCTTCTGACATCACTCTAGCTTTTGTGAAGCCCCCTGCATGTGCTTGTCTGTCTCCAGCTAGTTCAGAAAGAGTTACCAGGATCTTCAGATGAATCTCCAGCATTAGTGCACCTTTCATGGCACTTGGGTGCCAGTTGTGCTGATTTCTGCTCTAAGGTGATGTTTCTTGGCGTTTTTTTAGCTTGAAACACAAGTGTAGCAGCACTGAGCTGATGGCAAAGTGCTTTGAAGCTTTTTCCATGTTCAGTGCTGTATAACTTCTTACAAGTTCTCTTGAAAGTACCACTTCCCCATCCTAGTTTTACATTGAACAAGGAAGAAGCCTTTATTGCAACCATTCTGTGTAGACGTGGTTTGGGTTTTGTTTTTTAAATTATCACATTTTTGAGCACAATATGCAGGGGATTGTTTTGCATAGTAAAGTCAGACACTGCACCAGGGAAAATGAAGTGTTTCTCTTGGGTGTTTCTCAGAAAAGACATTTGCAGATTTGAGAGCTGACAGCCTGTATCATATGTAAAGCATCTGGCTTTGCTGACCAAGGTCAGGAGTGGAAAGATCACATCTCCATCATACTGGTAAGTACGGGCAGACTGAAAAGTGCTATTTCTGTGCAAGCTGAATGCTTTGAAGAAGAGGGGAGAATGCCAAGCGGCAAGAGCAAACTCACAGTCACAAAACTCCAGGACTCTAGCATTTGTACCTTGCCTGTAGGCATGCAGATAGTTGCATGCTCTTGCAAATACTTAGTAGGAATTTATGAGTACTGAGCAGTGGAGAGTTTGAAGAAATTCATGGGTCTCAGCTGGATTTGGATCTCACCTGCTGTTTGGAGGGGGTGGGGGGTCAAAGTATGGATCTCTGGGTCTCCCATTGTCAGTTTTTTTTTTCTTTTTTCACATGCAAAGTTTGAATGTAAGTAGTTACTGCACATGTACTGAAGTCAGTTTGTACAGGAGCTGTGTTCACTCTGGAGCATCTGCTGCATCAGAGTCGCTTGATCCTGTCTGTTAGGGGTGGATAGCAGCTGATGGAAGCAGGTTTCAAGGTCCTCTCTCCAACCAGACAAAACCAGTTCCAGAGAATTTGCTCTGTTGACTTTTACTACTGCTTAGTGAGTTTCATCAAGCTTTTCCTGATGGCTTTGAAGTTGAGTGAATATACAGAACATGTATCCCTTTCCTGAAATATGAAAAAAAAACCCCAAACTCAAAGCTCCCAAATGAGTTGGCTCTAAAAGTGGAAGGGACTGGTGAGATGTAACTTGCCAACCCATTGGGGATAGGCTCAAGTCTTTAGCAGGAAAGGGAAGAAGTAATGAGTTGAATATAAATGGCAAAGTAGGATGTGAAGAGACATGAGACCAAGATGCAACATGTTGGGTGGGTATGAGGAATATGGGACAGTCGAATTAAAAATATACTATAGCTGTCTGCTTTGGGAGGAACATGAAGTGTAGGGAAAAAGAATGCACAAAATGTTTGTCTCAGAAAAGAGAGTTGATGCATCCCATCCATCCTTTTCTTCATGCGTGTTGCAAACTAGCATATTTTTATCTCTGAAGATGAGATGCTCATAACTTTACTTGACTTAGGAGTTGGTTTCCTTGTCTGTATTCCAAAAGTAAGTTTTTGAACTTTCCCCTTATTAAATATGCAGCTTGGGATTAAACTTCTAATGGTAATAGTTTATGGGGCCTTCTGGAGAAATTGTAAGTACTATTGTATATAACATGGCAATATATACTGGAAGAGGTGACAGGCTTGTTTAGCCTCTAAGCCCAGTACCATCCTTTCCATATGGTTAAAAGTTTGCAGGGCATGCCTCACATCAGAGTGGGAGGAATGTAAAACACAGAGATGGGCTGACAATTAGCAGGATCACACACAGGCAAGCTGTGATAAAATGCACACCCTTCAGGGCAGTGTCTGAACTGAAACGCATTGTTTCTTTAAAATACTGTTGGAGATGGGAAGTAAAATTTCATCTCTGAATATTCTGAATATCCAGTGCTCCTTGTGGGCTTGTCTGTCTGTGTCAGTTGTGTTGTGGTTTGCCAGGGTGGAACCAGTTCCTCTCCTGGGTTTGTTTCAAGGGCTGATGTGGTTCTGGTTTATTTTATTTAAAAACAAAGATGAAGCCATCATAACTAAAGTGTAGAGATTTGACTCCTATTCACAAATGAAAAGCCTAGTGCCTAAATATCATATTGGGTTGCAAGTTGTATTTTGCTACCTAAAGAAAGCAAGGGTCAACCAAAAAGCCAAGGAAAAACACCTCTCAAAACTATCTGAAGGCAAGTCACTTTGGTTGTAAATGTGTCTTGCTTACATTACTGCATGTAAGCAAGCTTTATAAATATATTTTTAGAAACTGCATTATAGCAGAAGACATGGTGGCACATCTAAGGAACAGAAGGAAACGATAATTTTGGGGCTGGATTAATGGCTGTTGGAGTCCTGAGAATTTTTTTTCATGCAGTAAGATAGGAGTGTATCAACCAACCACCACAGAAACAAACTAAATGCCACCACCTCTAGATCTGAAAAGAAAAATTTTGGTGAGTGCTGTACCATGAGTTACCAGAGCCAAAAGATACTTCAGAACTGTTTTTATAGGAGCACTTGAGAACATCTTTGGATGTCAAAGAGAATATTTCCTCAGGGAAAATGTGATTGTGGACACCACTAATGTTTGCCAAAGGGCCATGAGTAATAACAATCTGTTTTCTGAGATTAGAGTCCAGCTGATGGTGTTCTTGATAGCAAAGAGCAAAGTTTGAGCTGTCACATTAGGCATATTTATTTTCCCTTTGCTTCCCCTCTGCCAGCCACAACATACTAGTGAGTAATGTGGTGCTGGATGTGTGTTCTGCACAGGCACATTTTAATGAACAAGCAGAAGCTGTACAAAGTTAACTCTCTTCAATCCTAAATATTTTTGTATCTAGAAGAGCTCCTGTAGGTAGCAATTTTGAAATTTCTTTGACTACTTTTATTTTTTCCCACCTGCACTTCAAGAATATTATAGCTGTTTGGTGGGTTTCTTAACCTTTTATTTAAAATAACACATTAGGAAATGCCTGTACCTAGCTGAGAGTTTCTGTAGCTCTGCAACCATGAAACATTATGCAATGAGATGAGGAGGGAGGGCACGTACTTCATGATAAACCCAGGGCCTACACAAATCCAAGAGGGCAGGTGGGGAGTGGGGGGTCAGCTGTGGCCTGGCTGTGACTGGGACACCAGGAGCAGAGCAGGATGCAGAAATGCTTCAGGCTCCTGGGACTGGAGAGAGAGCGGGTGGGGTCCCACTGTGTCACAGCCAGGACAAGACCTTGTCCCAAAGCAGAAAAACACGTTCTTTGTGTCCCAGAGGTGACAAGACACACTGCTCTCTTACGGGGAGACGTGTGACACAAAAATCCACTGGGGCATGGAAGGAGGAATGGAGAAAGTGGGAGGGGAGTGGTTACACCTGCAGTGCTTCCAGCAGGTTTGAAAATTTGCTCATTTCCTCATGTGAGAGTGCCTGGAGAGCAACTGCTCTGCTTCCAATCTACCCTTGCCATTTCTGCTCCCACGTGTGTGTGGGGGCCTCTCCACCCCCTTGCTATCCCAGTGCTTTTGCATCCTTCCATGGCTCCCCAAGCACTGTCCCACCTGCTGTCAAATGGGCTGCAGGCCTTTCTTTCCTGCTGTGTCCCTTGAGTGGGGGTTGGAGTAAATTATAACATGCTTGGCTGAAGAAAATATTTGGGGTGGGTTTTTTTTTGTGAGATGACAGCTGGTCACAGCCTGGTGGCTGCCTTTCTAGGTGGTCAGGTGCCACCCAAGCTCTGGCTGCACAAAATGCCTTGAGAATAGTGGCTACCAAGTCATGGCTGGCAGCACAGGCTTTGGCTGATGCTGCTGCCTGCCCTGAGTTGGTGCTGCCTGACAAAAGCTCTGTGTGCTAAGCTGCTTACTGTCTCTGGGAGGCCAACTGACCTTGAATTGCTCCTTGTCCTTTGCAGAGGTGGTGAGGTTATACATGACACAGCTGAACTGTGGCAGTTCATGGGACATACCCTTCACCTGGCACTGCATTTAGAGTTCCTTAACCATGCAACAACCACCCAGCAACAGCTTCACACCAGGCTTGGGTAGTCTTTCTGTTGAAGAGAGGTAGAGAGGAGACTGAAAACTGTTGCAGGTTTCATGGACAGGACATCTACTTGCCAGTCTCCTAAAAATTGTGTCACTGCAGCACACACCCACGTCCACATGTGAAAACACACTGAGGGCTGAGATCAACCCATCCTGTAACAACTCATAGCTGGGTGAGGATGCTTGCCCAACAGCAAAAGCCTCCCATCCCTCTCCTCTTCCTGAAGAAGTTAAGGCAGTGTTTGCCTCCATATCTGCTGCAGGGTGTGCATGGACTGACTGCAGCCTCTGTGTGGTTCAGTGTGTGCACAGCTGAGGATGCGAGGCATTGGTTTAGGGTGGGAGTGTGCTGCTGCAGAATTTTCTTGGAGAAGATAACATTCCTGGGACCTGTACAGGGATTAAAAGGAAGGTGGCATTAAGGCAATAACTTTTCAGTGTTTTCCTTCAAACTGAGGGCTCCCCATTCCTTCAGGGGATGCTTGTGTTTAATGCTTGTGTCTGTAACACCTTGCAAACAGCTCCAAAGTCATGGCATTGCTTACCACTTGGGATGTGTGTCCGCTTCTGCAACATTGCATTCCATGGCCCAAGCCTAAGCCAAATGTCAGCAGTGAGACCTCTTGACAGGGTTGTTTAAACTCCGCCATATTGCCTGGGTAATGCTGCCTGATAGCTTTGATAGATGCCTGCTTTCTTGTACCTGTCCCTGTGTCATGGCACCTGCCCAGCTCTTGCCTGAAGTCCCCCAGTCTCTGATGCATGTGACAGGAGACTAATCTCCCATCCCCACGGTCTGCATGGTGGCAGTGATGAGAGCTGCCAATGCCAAACCTTGCAGGGAGAGGAAGAAATGCACAGCTGGAAATCAGCTGATGGTCAGAGATGGTGTGAGCATATCTGGGATATACCAGGGCAAGGGCAAGCAGGTGCACCTTAATTGCCTTTTACTGTAATTTCAATTTAACCTGAAGTGCTCCTGGGGTTGTTAAGTAGAAACCTAGGGCTGTTTATGTGGGAAGGAGCTCCTGAAGGTGGTCTTGTCCAGCTCTCCTGCCCTTAAACAAGGTCACCCAAATCTGGCTGCCTAAGACCATGTCCAGTTGGGATTTGAGTATCTTCAAGGATGGACACTCCACAACCTCTGCAGAAAACCTGTTCCCATGTTCAGCCACCCTTGCTGAAAGAAAATTTTTTCTCTTCTTTAAATTAAATTTCCCATGTAGATACTGCTAAATGTAAATCAAAGGAACAACGCAAAAGATTCTTAGCAGCATATCCTGGGGAACACAGCAGATTTAAGAGTGGAGTCTCTTACTTGCAGCTATCTATTCTCCACCTGGCACAGGTGCCATCCTCTCTGAAGCCCCTGGGGAGTTGGCTTATCCTCAGGATGACTCTTCCCTTTGGATATGTTTCTGTTTGCCATCTGCCAGAACAACCCAGATCTGTGCTATGTCCTTCCAGAGCCACAGTACCTGGAGCAGCCCATGCCCAGCCCTGTGGTCCTGTGACACAGGGCACCTTCCAAGTGAGTCACTTGCACTTCAGCTTGTGCCTGCCTCTAAACACAACACATTCCCAGCAAATCAAAAACTGCTTATGGATCAGTGGCAGCACACCCACCGAGGGGATCCTTTGGGGAAGAAAGCAGATCATTACTGGGATGCTCCAGGGAAGAGACCAGTGTCAGTGAGAAAACAAAGGCAGGGCAGCAAAGTAATGGGGAGAAAGTGAGGTAAGAGCAGGGGGACCCTATGGCCATTCCTGCCATTGTAAATTGCATACTGAAGCCACAAGAAGAATTAGAACCTCCAATTAAACCATATTCCTATAGCTCATATCCTGTACCAGGCCTTCACTGAGCTCCAGCCCACGTCTTGCCCCAGACTTTTTATGCCACTAGTGACAGCTCCCTGAAGAGAAGGTACTTGCAATAAACACAAAAACTATGATCCAGAGATTGACATCAGTTAAAGAAAAATAAAGCAATCACTGCTTTTAAATTAGGCAATGGTGAAGCCAAACACTTGTTGGGTTTTGCCTCTTCAAAAATTCTTTGTTATACAGTTTAGGAAATGTCACATCCAAGACATACTAAGGCAAAAAAGCAGGTGAAATTGTGGGAATGAAAGGTGATGGATGGAACAGAGACAGGGTGAGCTATTGAGGCCAAGCTGCTGCACCTGCTTAGAAATTTAATCTAGTCTTAAAGCAGCCTGGCCTGGCAGAAGTTAAAAGGAAACAGGAATTAAGGCCATGGCCACATCCCATCTTAAGTTTTCACACCTGTAGTACACTACCCTTCCCTGGACCTGTTACACTCCTCTGGTTCCCTGGCTTAGCTGAGACACAGGAGTTTTGGGTTTTATAGACCCCTCTGACTTCCTAAAGCTTCCTTCCTCCATCTCTTGCAGAGCTGTGTTGATGCCAAACGGTGACAGAAAATTAGCTTTGTCATTGCAACACCTGCAAGCAGCGTGATATCTGTAACCCACAAAAGGATGAGTTTGGGCTTACTCCTGAGCCCTGAACTGGAAAAACGAGCTATCCTCTCATCTTCCCAGTCCTTCTTGTAGCAAAATTAAAGAATCACTCTCAGAATCTAGCTAGCTGTAAATGTACTTTTCATTTCCCAGCTAGTTGCAGATATTTTCCCCCCCACCACCACCACTATTCCCCCTCCTTTAACTTGTTTGTAGTCCAGTCAGGGTTGCTGCTGGTCCACGTTCAGCCTGGAGTGCAGTGTAGGCAAAATACGAGCCTGCAATCCAGCACTCTCTGTTCTCTTCCCGCACAGGTTAGAGGACGAAATAAGAATTTTTTACGTGCAAGGAGTGCCACCTAACGGCCTGATGAAGGATCCCAAAGCTCCTGGACTCAGCTTTTTTTCCATACACGAGTCTGTGAAATCACACACACGTATTTTCACATTTAGTGAAATGCAAGTCTCTTTTATGGCCTGTCTGCCCACAAACCATACTTCAAGGGTAATTTTTATGCTGAGTATTCATATTTTTTAAAATAATCTCTTTAATTCCAAGGCTTCAAGACAGCTGTAGTAATCCATATGCAAGTAAGAACTTTGGTATTTCAGTTTGGAGTGTAAAACTGATGAATGCTGGCTATCTAAGGAGCAGCTGCTGGAGACCAGCGGTTTCACTGCTGCCTTCAGCACATCAGGCAGAAACAAACATGCTCACAGGGGGATATGGGTCAGGTGTAACCTCACGCGGTCACCCTGTCCAACCTTTTAGTGGCCTTTCAATTTCAGGTGACAAGATTTGACAAAAGGCACAGACGTGGTGTTCTAAGATGACCAGACCCAGCAGTGGTGAGGCAAACTGCTGTGGTGGCAGTTTCTTAACATTCTCCAGCCAGAGCAGTCTGCATCATCCCATCATCACCATGGATTGCTCCACCCACTTGGAAGACATGTCCATCTGGCCCTTTCCTCAGAAACTTGTTGATTCCTTCTTGCTGTTAACCCTTCAGTAAAGTGTATCTTGCTTTACTTGAAGAGATGTTGTGTGTATGGAAAATGCAGGAGAACTGAGGAGCTCCAGAACACACGAGGAAGAAAACCCTCACAAGCCATTTAGTCTATTGCATGTCCTCCTGCTGCACTAAGGGAAGTCTGAATAGCTACTTTGCACCTCAGGAATGATTCACTTCTTGTGCAGTTATAACTAAGCCCTGTCTAGCCTTTCATTTTGTACTAGATTATTACCTGGTGACCTTCATTGCATTGGCCCAGGGGCAGGTAGCACAGTCTCTTCCAAATGAGCAGTATTTCTCTGGTTGTTCTCTTGGAAAACGGTCCTAGAAAGGGGGCCCAGGTAACAGGCTCCTGGTTCCACACTCTGAGCAGCAGGGCCTGCCCTGCCTGAGGGGCCTGCTCCCACCTAGATAAATAGCCTAGGTAAATAGCCTCTCATCAGCTTAGGCACAGGCATTAGGGTTGAAGTGGCTGTGAGAATACACTTTTCCCATGTGACCCAGGTATGCCAGGGGAAAACAAATAGAGGTTGGACTAAAGGAGACATGAATGCACACTATTGCTGCTAAAATATGTTCTATACCGGACTATTTATATTGCATATCTTCTCGCAAGATACTAACACAGTTTAGTAGCCCTGAGAAAAATTCTTCCCACTGCTTCATCAGAACTCAAGTATTATGAAAGCTTCCTAGATAACATTTCCATAAAGTAAAAAATACTCGATAATATTCGACCTTCAAGATTTCTTGCCTGATAACCAGTTTCAAGGCAACTGAAGAGCAGTCTCTTATGATAATAATGAAAGGGCCAAGTAACCCTCACTTAGGTAGTTTTAATCTCTGGACCGCCTCTCTGAATTATCCAGAGCAATCCTAGTAGGTCACCACAAAATGAGATGGCTTTTCCCTTTAGTTTGCAGAACCTTCTACTGACAAAATGCACACACATACCTGCTTGACCCTCCTTCATAGCTGCTTTGCCTCAGAAATCGAGTCTATTAACTTGTTTCTCAAATTCCCATTCAGACAACTTAGGCTGCATTTCAGTGAAGTGTGTTTGTTCAAGGCTTACCGACAGCTTGTGTTGTTCCAGGCAGTATCTAAACTCTACTCAAGGACAAAGACAACTGATAGAGAGGATGAAATTTCTCATCTTTGACCCAAATTGAGTAGTGTATTTAAAAAACATACTGGTAGTCATTGTTATCCTTGTGGGTAGGACACTGTATTCAAGCATAACGTTTTACAGAAACAGCATTTGTAGTAACATACCCAAAATGAAGCTGGCCATGACGCATTAATGACAGCCCGCAATAAACAGTAAGTGCAAAGCCTTTGTCTCTGGATAAAAGAGATCCTGGTCTTAGAATACTTCCTTGTAAAAACACATGA
Source organism: Peucedramus taeniatus (assembly GCA_013400575.1). Taxonomy (NCBI): domain Eukaryota; kingdom Metazoa; phylum Chordata; class Aves; order Passeriformes; family Fringillidae; genus Peucedramus; species Peucedramus taeniatus. Next base: position 65,130 of record WBNO01009846.1, read on the forward strand.
CAGAGGTGCTATTTTTCCATAGCTATACCAGAATTGTTCAATTGTTTGGACAATGATCTATTTTAGGACGTGTATATGAGAGACAGACTTGCCTACAGCTTAAGCTCCCCCTTCCCTCAACAGGCTACACTATTCACTAAATTCTTCAATTGTTTTCTGTTTGTCATTCAAATGAACAATTCAGAAGTAAAAGACATTAGCAAAAAATCCCCACATTTAACAATACCCACAATCCTTCTCCTTTACTCACATCTGTCACAGTAGGAAAGATAAATGAGGAAACTGCATAGAGTAATTTTATGGAAATATCTCTCAAAAATGCTTCATGATGTGAGAGATGCTTTGTGGTGCAACTCTCAACCTCATCTTAAAAGCATAAGATAATGCAAATATTTCTTGGTAGTCCTGTCCTTGAAAATGTCAAGTATTACTGGAAACACTGATAGATGGCTGCAGTTTTAAGGAAGTATGGAAAATTAACATAGCACAGCAAGTTTTACTATCAGTATTTGTAAAATTTTTCACAGAAGTGCAACAATAGTGAAATTGTTTTAAAAACAGGATGGAAATTGCAGCAGTTGATACAATCTCTATTCATCAGCACCTGTTTTTACAGGGAAATTTAAGAGGGAAAAGTGTTAATACAGAAAGGCTCTAATAAACAAGACTGTTATATACAGGTAAACCCACTGGTAAGTGACACAAAATGGCCCGGCTTAGTGGAAATTTAAACTTCAGTAACAATTTATTCAGAATATGCAAGAAAAAAGTAATTTACATTAAACTTCTGTAGTGTCAATATTTTTAAAAATATGAAAGATTTAGAATTAGTTAAGAGAGCAGCATTAATACTGTAAACATGTTCATTCATTTAAAATTACAGTAACAACATATAAATCAACTTTGTTTAAAAGCTATTTATATGAAACAATTTTTAAGTTTAAGCAAACATACAATCAGTGTTACTGATTATAAGGAATCAGACTGTTTATTGTTTAACCCATTAAATACCTTAATGCAGCAAGAGAACGTTTCAGGAAGCTCACATAGAAAATACATGTGCCTGGCACTCATAACTTTTCATGGCACAATGGCTTTAGTACTCAGCTGACTGGCCTGCTAACCACAGACCTGGCTGGCTTCCAGAAAAAGCAAAATAAAGACTGGCAGGTAATGTCACTTTAATCCTAATTTGTCCTGTAAATTTCCTTAAAGAAAGTTTAACTGCGAAATCATGAAAGCCTTTATGACATGTCCCGGAACAGTCTTTACCAGTATTCCTAGCAGCATTCCACACAATTTTTACTTACTACTGTGAGGATATGGAGGCCAGCTACATTTTAAATTCCATTTCAGAACAGACACACAGAGTTTAACCACAGCTATGCAAACCCTGAGCAAAAAAAAAATTACCTTTCAAACAATGTTTCCAGCCCTGGTTTATCTTTTAAAGAAACTTTCTGTTGGTCTACAAAAGACAAGAATCAAGATGTTCATTTATTTTAGATTCCAAAACATCAGTCCCACAGACAGGACAACTGACTCTTCTCTCCTGCCTCACAGGATTGCTAGGACTTGCAGAGGACTGTGTAAATTCAGCTCTGGTTTTTGTAGTCATAGTGACATCAGTATCTCCCTTTTTGATGAAATACTTTTCAAAGGCAGTTTTGTCTTCCTTTTTTGGCCATTGCTGCAGTGTATTAACACATTCTAAGCTTTTTTTCTCAGATGCACCCTGAGCTCCTGGAGTCTGCACCAAACAAATTCGTTTTGGTGACCAGGTAGAAGATGGCATAGCCCTCTTGCCAACTAGTGAGCCTTGGCTTGATGTTTCTTCAGCAACACGAGCCATCCTAGCAGGCAACCCACAGTCATTCTCATCATCTTCTGTATTAGCAGCAGAGAGTTTTGGAAACTCACTCTTTAAAGCTAAGTTGCTCTTCTCACTGGCACCATTGGTATGAAGCGGAAAGATGCTGCCATGGGGTAATTTTTGCAGTTTTATCTCATTTTTAGGGATTGGTATTGTCCTTACTGCTGAATGATGCAGTGAGACATGTGCTTCACTGTTTCCAGCAGAGCTGCTGGCATTTGTGTTTTTCTCTGAAAGTACAGAGTCTCCTCCTTCAAGCCAATATCCCTTTCCACTAAAAGGAGTCAGGTCTTGCATACCATGCATTTGTGTCTTGCCTGCAAAATCAGATTAAAAAATAAGTTAATTTTTTCATTAAAAAATCATGGGCTTATTATTTGAGGTGCTTCACACAAAAAAATCTGCTCTTTGAAAATAATGCATCAAACTAAATTTTTCGTAGACAATTCAGCTGAGGAGCAGCCTAGAAGTGCACAAACAAACAGGCCCTGTTTTTTGGCTATGTAACAGTAACATCTAAACCTAGCTTATGCAGTGTTTGGTCCATATTCATTCAAGAAAACATCTGGACAAAAATCAGTTCGGGAAAGGAAAAAAAATCATAAAATACCTTTGTTAGTTGACTTGAAATGTGAAGGTTTTGCTGGAGTTTTCTGCTTGGACTTCTCTGAGAATTTCTCTGGCTCCTTCACTTTTGTGAACGTGCCCCCACACGTCCTTTGATGTTCATCCCACCAGAAGTCATGTGCAGAGGGTGCTCTGTTCATTGAGCGCTTCACATATCCAAAGTAAGGTGCTCTGTTCTGGCAGGGGCCATTGCATCGCCACCAGTGCTGGCGGTACAAATTAATCTCATCATAAAAATCGTGATATATCTATGTTTAAAAAAAAAAAAAACGAACACAAAAAAAGTCATTCAGGAAGTTACAAATTTTATATCACTAGCTCTATAATATTTTTTTTTAGTTTATTTCCGTTCAATTCCTTCCACTACTGCTGTGATTTTTATACTAGCAGTTAAAAGAACTGGACCTGAATAAAATTTGATTGACATTTAGCTACCATTAAAACAAAGCTTTTTAAAAAAAGATAGGATGTGTAGGAATATGTCCTGGTTATCTTGCTGGAACTGCATTAAAATCACTTTGGAAATCTATCTACAATTTCACCTAGAAGATTAACTGTTTAGAATGCATTGCAAACAATACCAGTATTGTATACTCCTTTCAGCTATTACCTTAACTGATCTTATGAGACACATTATTTTTAAATATTGACATAAATATCATTACCCTCTATTGACATAAATCTTGACTGCCCTTCACATGGAGCACTTCTGTCCCTGCCACCATTTAAGCTGTTTCTAGTTTACCACTAAAGTTTAAAGAAAAATTCTTACAGAGAACATACCTGAAAATTACACTACTAACAACTCACCACATCTCCCTCAACCTGTTCCCACTACCATTCCCAACAAATAACTATGGAACTAGCACACACTTGGATGCAAATCTGTATGGGTACCAACTGTGGAGTGTCTAACAAGAACATTACTTATTCTGCACTACTCAACTAAAACAGCAAATCAGGAAGAAAGCTCTATTGAATCAGGTGAGGAGGACTATTCTTACTGTGACATTGGCTCCAGTCAAGAGATTAATGCGACGCATGTGCTTGCAGAACTCTGGGCCATGAGACTCACGATCTTTGTAGTTATGAGTAACAAAGAGCAGGGCATGGATCATCTCGTGCAACAGTGTCTGAAAGGATGCAACCATTAGATATTCACTGAAAAGCACTGCGTTTTCAGTTTCATGATTAAGCTGCAAGTATTTTACTCTTCTACATTGATTGTAGTTACTGATCTTATCTTTGATTATTCACATATCCAGTCTGGGTCATAAAAACATAATATTTTGATCTATCAAACCAAATTACCTCTATTCCCACATCACTAAAACATGCTGCATAATATCACTCCAGTAAGCAGCATTCCATAAAGGAGGAATAATGTTCAAACTTAAATCACATCTTTAAAGACATCATCCCCTAGACACCCCCAAAAAAGAGCCACCTTTGAGCAAGCTGAATCTCTACAGCACTTCTATTCTTAGGCAAATCTGAATGTTCAGTCAGCTCAAAGCAGCAGTTCTGGCAGAGGCCCAAGAAGAAACAAAATGTCATGTTAAGTAATATCCTATATCCTTATTTTCTGCTGTTGGCCCTTTCAAAACTACAGTCTGTGTTTGGTTTGAATATTAAAGGATAATTTAGGAGTTAAAAACTTGGGGTGTTTTTTTCTCTATATAAAGTCAATAAAATAAACAAGTGACTTTAGACTTCTACTTTGAGTTCTCCACTTAGAAACATAAAACTAAAGATTACCATGGTACTGCAACACAAGTCACACAAACGTAACAGTAAAGCCACCACTATTTTATGGCCTATAAGTTACTGCATAAAAGAGTCCCACTATGAAATCTAAAATGTTTGTATGAAGCGGGGGGGTGGGCATGATACACTTTATGTGCAGATTCATAAGCCAAGTTCAAACACCTCCACAAGGTCCTTCCTTGGGCGTAACTTTAGAAGCGGCTCACTGAGACGAATGGAACACAACCCACTTCTTTCATTATATGAACAGATACCAGCAGAGCTGAAAGGAAAAGAAGAAAGAAAAGATGAAAATCTATTTGGTTCTGTAGCACATGAAGAAAATGGAGAATTTAAGTTAAAATGCCATTCCCTGTAAACACATGCTAGGTCACTAAGACCACATGTTGGGGGTTGGATCTGTTTCTTTTGTGTTTGAGGAATTTTTTCCTGGTGGTTTTGCTAGGTAACTAATTGCTGGGTACTTTATGGATACTTGACTTAAACTTGACTTAAACAAAGGAGGCAGCAGGTTTCTCCCGGGGGAACAGCAGTGAGCAGCAGTTTGGTCTGAGGACACCGCTCCGAAAGGACTGGAGTACCAGGGGACCCTGCTTGTTTTCTCTGTCCCCACTGGATTTCTCTCCAGAGGAAGACTGAACACATTTTCATCACCATTGGACTTTCCTACAGGACTATTTTCACTTCATAGAAATGCATTTACTGCTCAAGGAGGATTTCATCTGAACTGCTTTCACCGCCCTGATACCCAGGGTGTCAGGTCACATCCCTGACTCTGTCAGGGCATTTTCTGAGGTTTTGTTGTTTCTTTGTTTTTTGCTTGTCTCTTAGTGCTATTACATTTGTATTTGTCTTTGCTTTGTCTAATATTCCTAGTAAAGAACTGTTATTCCCAGTCCCAAATCTTTGCCTGAGAGCCTCCAATTGCAAAATTATAATAATCTGAGGGAGGGGGTATACATTCTGTATTCAAAGGGAGATTCCAGCTTTTTTTTTGCTGGCAGGTACCTGTCTTTCAAACCTAGACACCACGGAATAAAATCACCCTGGTTAGTTACTTGAAAAACTCAGCATCGTTAAGCAAAGAAAAAAAAATCCACAAGTTCCTTAGAGTAGAGAAACCTGTTTTGAAGGCAGAAGAATTTTTCCTTTAGAACTTGTGATGAACTAAAATACACTGCATGGAGACTGGAGATTCATGGCAGCAAATGCTGACTTAATCGCTGGTTGTTTCAATTTCACTCCCCACCCTTCATCAACTTTTGGCTCATACCTAACCTACATATACCTTCACTTCTGTGCACTAATCCAGCAGACACCACTTTTTTTTGTCTGTGTTAGTCCTACTGAATTAGCCCTCTATCAGTGCAATATCCAACTATTTCCAAATGTCTAAAGAATCTGGCAGCCAGCAGCAGTTAAGAGGTGGCGAGACTCCAGCCGCCAGCAGTTGCATCTGCTGCAGAACTTCAGACTGGGTTTGTTTAACTTCAGATTTCTTCTATATTCCCCTTCCTAGCCCATTCTAAATTTTTCTAATATACTATTATTGGTTCATATTTGCCTTTCTGCCGTGCAGTAAAACGATCATAAAGATTGAGAACTAGAGCAGCAAACACGAGTACGTGAGGTTTCCACACACACCATCTAAGACCAAGTAATTTCTTCGTTTTAACATCCCTCCGTCTCGCCTGCACCCCGGGGAAAGCCACTGATGGCTGCTGGGGACGACAGACGCAAGGCAAGGAAACAACGACAGGGACTAACTCATGTCCCGCCGCACGGGCCCTGCCAGAGATGCAGAACATCCAAGTGCCCGGAAAGAGAAGCCATGGCACGAGCTCGGCGCCAGCGGGGCACAGCGAGGAGTAGCACAGAGGAACAAGAGACAGCTCTTCCCCGACACTCGCAGGGACACTCTGCGGCTCCATAGTGCCGGGCAGGCAGAGGCACGGCGGGCAGCTCCTGAAACACAAGGATCGGCCTGCCCGGCCCTGGCCACCGCCCCCGCACCCCCCCGGCCCCTGGGACAGGGCCGCCCCGGGAGCTTGGCCGCGCTCGGCCTCGCACCCCCCGGTGCCGCACCTGGTCATGCGGGGACTCCAGGACACCGTGACAGCCTCCAGTTTGCCCCAGAAGAGCGTCTGGTTGAAGTGCACGAACAGGCCGTGCACGTCGGGGCTGG
>WBNO01009846.1:71960-99798 GCA_013400575.1 Peucedramus taeniatus
GCTGTCGCTGGGCGAGGGCGGTGGCGGCGGCGGCGGGAGCCGGCTGCGGCGGCAGCTGGAGTCGGGCGGCTTCGCGGCGGGGGAGTACGTGAAGCAGCTGTCGCAGCAATCGGACGGGGACCGGGACCTGCAGGAGCACCGGCAGCGCATCCAGGCGCTGAGCGAGGAGACGGCGCAGAGCCTGAAGCGCAACGTCTACCAAAACTACCGGCAGTTCATCGAGACGGCGCGGGAGATCAGCTATCTAGAGAGCGAGATGTACCAGCTCAGCCACATCCTCACCGAGCAGAAGGGCATCATGGAGGCAGTCACCCTGGCCCTGCTCCTCCAGGCCGACCGCGACGACCCCGCCCTGGGCGCCCGCCACGCCGTCGCCGCTGACCCCTTCCTGCCGCTGTCGGCCAAGGATGCGGCGGCCAACGAGGAGGGGCGGCAGCGCACTCTCACCACCCTCCTGGAGAAGGTGGAAGGCTGCCGCGACCTCCTGCCCGAGAGCCCCGGCAAGTACCTGGTGTACAACGGCGACCTGGTGGAGTACGACGCCGACCACATGGCGCAGATCCAGCGGGTGCACGCCTTCCTCATGAACGACTGCCTGCTCGTGGCCACCGCGCTGCCCAACCGCCGCGGCGCCTACCGCTACGACGCCCTGTACCCCCTGGACGGGCTGGCCGTGGTCAACGTCAAGGACAACCCGCCTATGAAGGATATGTTCAAGCTGCTCATGTTCCCCGAGAGCCGCATCTTCCAGTCTGAGAACTCCAAGATCAAGAAGGAGTGGCTGGAGGTGCTGGAGGAGACCAAGCGCAACCGTGCCCTCAGCGAGAAGCGGCGCCTGGAGCAGGAGGCCCTGCCTCAGCCCGCCCCAACGCCCCCCGAATCCACCAACCCCTTCGACGAGGATGAAGACGAGGAGGAGGAGGAGCCCTCCGCTGAGGAAGAGGTCGTTGACCTCTCACTTGAGTGGATCCAGGAGCTGCCCGAGGACCTGGACGTCTGCATTGCTCAGCGGGACTTCGAGGGGGCGGTGGACCTCTTGGATAAACTGAACGAGTACCTGGCGGACAAGCCTGTGAGCCACCCCGTGAAGGAGCTGCGGGCCAAGGTGGATGAGCGCGTCCGGCAGCTCACGGATGTGCTGGTGTTCGAGCTGTCTCCGGACCGCTCGCTGCGGGGCGGGCCGCGGGCCACCCGCCGAGCCGTGTCCCAGCTCATCCGCCTGGGCCAGTCCACCAAGGCCTGCGAGCTGTTCCTGAAGAACCGGGCAGCCGCCGTGCAGACGGCCATCCGGCAGCTGCGCATCGAGGGCGCCACGCTGCTCTACATCCACAAGCTCTGCCATGTCTTCTTCACCAGCCTCCTGGAGACGGCCAGGGAATTTGAGACTGACTTCGCCGGCAACAACGGCTGCTACTCGGCCTTTGTTGTCTGGGCCCGCTCGTCCATGAGGATGTTTGTAGATGCCTTTAGTAAGCAAGTGTTTGATAGCAAAGAGAGTTTGTCAACTGCGGCAGAGTGTGTCAAGGTAAGAGAGTCCAAAGAGGGGGATGGTGGGGCACAGTAGCTGAAACAAAGGCTTCAAAGCTTTAAAGTCTCTTCTCTAACTCTAGTTTAGATGTTGACTCTTGTGTGGGTCTCCAGAGAGGTTTCCTGCGTTGAAAGGTTAATATTCATTCGAGGTTTGTTTGGGGGTTTTTTTCAGTTTTACAGAGGAAAGCCCTAAGGTTATAATACATGTCAAGAAAAACCCTGCCTTTATCAGGAATGGAAAATGTGTTGATTCTTAATTTGCCTTTAACTAGTAGGAGGTCCTAAAATTTACATAAGCTACATCTGAATTATAAGTACTTCAAAACTTTCTATTTGTTTTACAAGGCTGTCCTTAGCTATGTTTTCATACTTTTTTTGCAAGACTAACTTTCTCGGGTTATGCTTTCTTTCAGCTGCTAACTGGGGGCCGGGGGGGGGGAAGCTTATGTGTGAGTGGGTTATAGTGTAATTGTCCTGAGTGTTTTTGACAGCCAAGGTGCATCTTTCAGTTATTAATTTCTCATTAATGAGATTCTTAAGGTGTAAGAAATAAGTAACACTTCTCAGTTTTCTGAGATAAATTTGATAAATGTGTAAGATATAAAGGAAGCCTGCACAGCAGTAACATCCTTTGCTTTTCTTTGTTATCCCAGGTGGCTAAAGAGCACTGCAAGCAGCTGAGCGAGATTGGACTGGATCTCACCTTCATCATTCACACCCTCCTGGTAAAGGATATCAAAGGTGCTTTGCAGAGCTACAAGGACATCATCATTGAGGCCACCAAGCACCGCAACTCCGAGGAGATGTGGAGAAAGATGAACCTGATGACTCCAGAGGCGCTGGGGAAGCTCAGGGAGGAGATGAGGAGCTGTGGGGTGGGCAATTTTGACCAATACACGGGTGATGACTGCTGGGTCAACCTCAGTTACACTGTAGTAGCTTTCACTAAGCAGACTATGGCCTTCTTGGAGGAAGCATTAAAGCTTTACTTTCCAGAGCTGCATATGGTTCTTCTGGAGAGTCTCATGGAAATCATCCTGGTGGCTGTCCAGCATGTTGATTACAGTTTACGGTGTGAACAGGACCCTGAGAAAAAAGCATTCATTAGGCAGAACGCCTCTTTCCTGTATGAAACTGTCCTTCCTGTTGTGGAAAAAAGGTTTGAGGAAGGAGTGGGAAAGCCAGCCAAGCAGCTACAGGATCTGAGAAATGCCTCAAGACTGATGCGTGTAAATCCAGAAAGTACCACCTCTGTGGTGTGAAGTGATCCTGACTGTTCCTGGAAACAAGGCGGCAGCACTTACTGAAGATGTAGTACATTGAACAGATGAACAGGGTTTTTTTGAGTCCCTGAAAGATGCAGAACTCTTGTCTGCTGCATTCCAGAAGCTGAAGACTTTGAATCAATGCCTGCAAGCATGCAATGCTTTACTTGGTAGATGGGGTGTAGGGAAGTGAGAAGGTGGAGGTCACATGTCCTTGGACAGCATATCCTGTACAAAGGGCTTATGTAGTATTTGTGACTTGGGAAATAATTGTAATACACAAATTTTGGCCAATTGTTTAAGAAAGTCTTACATACAAATACAGCAGACGGCAGGAAAAGATCAATTATCATCATGTCACTGTAGCAGTTCTTTTTTAAGGCAGTGTTCTGGTAGGAGGGGAAGTGCTGAAGCATTCCCAGGGTGTGGTATTCAGTAAGGCACATCCACCATCCAGATGTGACTCAGCACTGCAGATAAATTACATGGATTTGCTCAATGTGATTTTTGTGGTGGCAGTGCAGACTTTTCTTTAGCATTGAGATTATCTTCATTCATTTCAGAGGCAGATTGAAATAAAAATGTTTTTAGTATAGGTTCTGGTGTTTGGGTAAAGGGGCTTCTTCTGTTTAATAAGCTGGCCTGTCAGCCTAAGTTATAGCTATATGTCTGAAAACAAACCTGCTGTCAGAACCATTTGTTCACTTCAAGAGAAGTGAGAATAAATTGCTTCCCTTCCTCTTTGTGTTCCTCTTCCATGTTTTCTCATGGATCTAATTGGGGTCATGTCCATTTAGTGAAGTGTGCACTGTTGCTTGAGGTGCTGTCAGAAATGCATTATGGGCCGTTGTCTCCTGGTTGGAAGCATAGTGAAGAGGCATATATGCTCTTGAGACATGCAGGGCAGGGAGAGGGACTGAAGGGACTTTCGTTTGGAAGAAATGGAATACTAGTTTTGCTGTACAGAACAGAAGCAGCACCTGGTGAAGAAACTGTGAGGCTTTTTGTAAGAGTGTGAATTTTGAAATATACACTGTCTCCTGCAAGAGCTAGCATAATTTCCTGTAATACAGTAATAAGAACTGTCTTTTTTGCAGAAATCACAAGGATTTGGTTGGCAATTTTAATGTTGATGGGGAAAATTTATACAAATGCTCTTATGTTTGGATTGAATGGTGTTGGCTGTCTCATGCAGTGTATGTGAAAATAAAATAAGCCAAGTCTTGTGTCAAGGCTGGCTTTGGAATGCTATCAGCTTCAACTTCTAAGGTGTGCAAACTTTCTTCAAACAGAAAGTTTCTGTGCAAACTTTCTTAGTTGTGAGAAAATCATGTTATGGCTAAGGGACCTTGTGATCAGTCCCTCAAAAAGTGTCCTTAATTGAAATAACTAAATATCCTATTGCTGTAACACTTTCAAATTAAAGCTTTTGCAGTTTGTATCATGGTAATGGATGCCTTGTGACTGCCTGAACGAACAAAAGGTATCACTAGTAAAACATTCTGCGTAACTGTTATACTGAAGCTTCTTAATTTCTCCCTATTTTCATAGTGCTAGTTCAATGCGGTTTCCACAGTGGCTGGGTTTTGTTCTCTTGCTCTTTGGATGCCTTTTGAAGTGTCAGATTTTGCAAAGCATCCTATTCTCTCTGCTCACTTGCTTTTCAGTGTTTGAGCCTTTTGCTAGCAACTCACAAAAAAAGTCATACAAAATGTTTTTAAAGGGTAACTTGTTGCTCCCAGCTTACATTGATTGAAAACTAGTGGAATAGTTCTACTTTTATTTTAAGGGACAGGAACAGTGAGTTAGAACTTGTGTAACATGTTCTGTCCAAGAAAGAGAGCTGGCTTTGATATCAGAACCTAGTGAAGTATAGCGAAGTAATATAATCTCTGTCATCTGTTTGAAGTGGGAAACCTAATCTGAGGAGAACTTTCAAGTGAATTATAAATGGGAGCTCTCTGTGGTGATGGGTATTTTGGAGGAGAGGGAGAAGAGATGGCTTTTTTTTTTTTTCTGTGAACATGGATATATTTCTTTTTTTTTAACAGCAGAAGAAAGCAGAATGAGTACCGATGAGCTTATCTTTGTGCATGTGTGTTTGCAAGAGAAGGGTTAGATCTGGAACTCTAGACTGATTATTGTGATGCTTGGGGATTTTATGCAAGAAGCTGAATTGTAGTTTCCCAATTCCCAAGCATTAACATGAGGCTGAAAAGGAGGAGAGTCCTGTTCATGCTTCTGTTGTGAGCACAGCTAACCCTCAGCAGAGGATGAAATGTAGAATGTAATTCTGCCACATGCTCTGTTAGGCCTCTGTCACTGAGCCCTTCATCAATCTATTTATGGCACACTGAGCCTACTGACTTAGCTGTCATGCATGGAGCAATGGGCTTACGTTGATGTTGGTTTTAATGCATCAGGGAATCTTTTCGTTTGGGTCATTAAACATAATGTTCTTGTGCCTGTCAAAATTCAGACAGGTGTGGATTGTATAAACTGCTATAAGTGGCATTGATATTTTTTAACTTGTGACTATTAAAGTCATAATAAAAGAAAAACACTAACATAAAGAAAATGGTGTGGAATTAACTAAACACCCTTTTATGTTAACCTAGTTAACAGAAAAAAAATCAGTGTATGCTGAGTCATAGTTCAATAAATTTCAGTTTTGGAATGGCACTTTCCTTTTCCTGAGATGTACGCTTGTGGCGATAGTGTTGTTCAAGCTGGGATTTGCAGTAACTACTGAATGATATTTGCAGTCACTACTGAATGAACTACAGTTCTGCTAATTGGAGAAAGAACTAATACTGGTTTTTTTGAGTCAACTGCATATAAAATCTGGTTTCCTTTAGCTGCTGTGACAAAATTGTGCATTTTTTTTTTAATTCAGATAAATTTATGTATTAGAATTTAATGCAATAACTTTTCTGAACAGCGAAGACCATGTATTAAAACTTTTGGATGTTTAGCACTAGTGGTGTATTTGTTTTGATCATCAGAAAGAGGATGTTGGTTTGAAGTTGGAGTTCCAGTAAAGTCGGAGAGCTTCAGATCAGTCCCTTGTGAGGGAGAGGTGAGCAGCAGCCAGCTGATGAAAGCCAAGTGATGTCACTTGTTACATTCTTACAAAGTCACTTCAGCGAGGTGATGCTGGAAGAAAATGTTTCTGGACATAGAGAGGGTGTACTCTCATCTGATGGGACTTTGAGTGTGTGTGTGATGGATTATCAATACAGAGGCAGTGTAATGCTAAAGGGTTTGTTATCTTCCAGACTTTTTTGTGTAGAGTCCATCCGTACTTACCTTGGGTGCTGAATGTGTAGTACAGACTGTCCCCTCACTAGGTGGAGCTTTGTGCACTGAAACCTCAGCAGGCTGTGAGCAGGTATGGAAGCTGTGCTGCCCTGCAGTGAGCCTTGGCAGGCTTTGGATAGCATGCTGGGGGAAGAAGAAGCTGCAGAGAATGATCCAGATATTATGTTTGGGTCTTTTTCATTCCTTGGTAGTGGTTGTGTTCTGCATTTTCGTTTTTTAGTTCTTCCTGTTTTAATGAGGTATTTCTGTACTGTTTGCAGGTGTCCTCTAGAGTATCTCACCTTTCTGCTTTTCTTTAAGGTAGGTACCAGCATGTGACTTGTGTTCTGCCTGAAAAACACTGCTACACTTCAAACCACTGCAGAGATGTGAAAAGTTGCTTGTCCCAGCTGCAGTTTTAGGGCTCATGTAAAATGTTCAGATTAGTGACTTTTCAAAGTCAAGTTTGTGTGACCTCTGGTCATTTTACTTCAATACTGGACTGAAATTCCTGTGTAACTTCATGCTCACAGCACAGATTTGCACTCCAGCACAGTAACAGAGAAGGTCCCCACCACCTGTCATTATAACTTACACACTTTGTATTCCCTTTGCTGTCCAACTGTTTCAATTGAATTGGGTTACCTTTTACTTAAAAATATTAGTAGTTTTGCAGACTCTTCAGTGTATTTTCTCTGATGAAAATCAAATCTGGCATAGGACTTACCTGTCAAGCAGCTCTGTGACCATAGACATTTTTTACTCACAGGTTCAGGAGTTGTGATACACCTTCAATCCCTAAAAAGTCTGAGGGGTAGCGGAGAGAGAAACACCTCAAACTGTGGGAAAAATAGATTTATGTCATTTACCACTTCAAGGATGTTGACTGGAGTAATAGATCAGAATTTGATTGAGCCACCTGGGACACAAAGTTGTTACCTCTTGTGTATTAAGGAAACTTTGCTTATACAGCTTCAGCAGCCTCAACATGCTCTGTAATACAGTTCTCAATTTCAGGGTTACAAGCTGAACTAGATTATCTCCTACAGATGTGCTCAGTTTGACACAGCAGAGATAAAGTACTGGCAAGGGACCTGGCCTGTGCTGACCACTGAGCAGACACACCTTCCTCAGGTGTGTCTGATCAGGGCAATTCTAAGGCATTTTTAGATGACCCGTCTGAGGCCCTGTGGTATTTATTCTCTCTGCCTCCCCATGAAGCCACATTCCTTTCGATGGGCAGAGCATCTCACTTCCCACGAAGTGGAAGATACTGTGGGAGGATGGAGAGGAACTGCGGTAGTGCAGGGCCACCAGCGGGGGTCCCGCAGGAGCTGTGCACTGGGGAATGTCCCCTCGGCGGCGCAGGGAACGCGGGCACCCCCTGCAAGCAGACACGGGTGCAGTCTATCTGTTCTCATCATCCACTGCAAGAGCAAAGCTGGTACAAAAGCTGAGAGATTGATCTCTTCCTGTCAAGGCAGGAGCTGGACCTTGAGGATTTGTCTTGGATTGCCCAAAATGTAATGTGGCTCTCCAGCTGTAAGGAATCTTGTTCAGATGTGCTAAAAATATCTTGGCATGTGATTAGTGAATGCAATGCACCAGGAAGGTGGACCAGGAAGAAGAGCAGGTAGTGTTAACTTCACTGCTGCTTGGGAAAACCTTGGAGATGCTTGGATTGATGATGTTTTCAAGTTACTAAAAAAATTAAAAGTATACAGCTCTTCATCTAATTGCACCGAGACACACAGTTCTTCCTCTGTCCTCCCAGAAACCAATTCAAACAAAATCAAGAGTCTCTTGAAGGTAAGAGAGACTTAGTCAAATCCATTGTGATACAAGGCATGTGAATATAAACACTGCAAGCTTCAGCAAAATTGAGATCTAAACTTCAGACATTCTCCAAACTGACTGGGATGAGGGACAAGTTTGCCTCAGATTCTTCCAGACTTCTGGACTTTGAGTTCTCTGGGCTTTGAGTCATTCCTACTGTTACTAAAAATCACAATTCACAGACAACAATCTGTGCCAGTCAGGCGAATGTGTTTTGCTTTGTTTTGTTTTGTTTTGTTTTAATTATAGCTTTACAGCATTGCTGTAGTCTGGGGATTCCTGTTATGCTAATGTTCCAAAGCCAGTATTCACTACAGGAAGGAGCCCAGCTCCTAGCCCCAGCTCCTACAGGATGGCATTGTCAGGAGAGTACTTGAAGCTCTGCAGAGAATCCTTCCTTCCTCAGGATTCAGTATTTTTTCTCTCAAAATGCAGATCTCTGATAAGCAGCTTCTGCTCTGCTTTATTTCCCCCTCACTAACAATTGGCAGGATTGTTTTCCCACTCCACAATATAACCTCTCCAGCAGAGGTGCCAGACTTGCTTTGTGGAGGAAGGATGTCAAACTGAATGTTGAGTTACAGTCTGTACATCTGTCCTAGCACAATTCAGGCTATATAACTCCCTGCCTGCTCTTGCCATTGACAAAGTTGATGGGGAGGAGAGGAATTGGGTGGCTTGCAAAGAAAGATCTGTAATCTTTGTCCTTCTGATTTCCACCCAGCAAGGTGCTTAAAATACACACTGAAGATGCCTCCCTGAATTTGGGAAGCCCACTCCTACAGTCAGAGGCAATTAGATCCTAAAGTGCTTTTCACGAGTGGAGGATCAGTAAATTTCTTTTGAAATTTGCAAAAACAATTGGCAAAGAAGGGATGGGAGAGTAGCACCAGAGCAACAGCGCCACATAAGCAAACAAAATGTGTGCTTCTGGGACATCTCAGCTCTAGTGTGACAAATGGTGGTCCCAAACAAAGCCTGCCCCTTCTTAGGTGGCAGCAGTAGGCTCCATAAATCATCAGTGCTGCAACTTTCCAAGAAGCAGCAATAACAGTGTTGGACATACTAAAATAAAGTCACTTCACTGACCAACTGTAAGAGGTGACACCACGTGAGGGTGGAGGAAATGCCCTCGGGAAAGCGATGACACTTAAGGAAGGGTGCACATAGAGGCTGGATCACCTGCTGTTCTGAGATGTGGCTCCACCTGAGCCTGACACCAGTGCTGGCTGGCATTGTCCCAGCCTCCTGACACACACTACCCTCCCTCATTTTGCCCAGCTCCAGAACCTCCCGTGGGTGAGCATTTTCCTCCTGCTGTCCACTGGCCTGAAATAGGCCCCCTCCCTGCCGGCAGGATTAACCCCAGCCCTTGTGCTTGGTGACAAGAGATGTGTGCAGGGAACAGAAGGCCCCGGTGCCACTGCCCCGCAGCTTCACACCAGATAACCCCTCTCCTGGTGTGCCTCTAATCAGTCACTATTTTTTGTCATCCACTGAAGTTTATTACCATTTAAATAGCCTTTCAGCCTGAGACATCCTGTGGGGTTTCTGCCTCTGCTGCCTTGTGCCCTGTGAAATTAATTCCTGTAAGAGCATGTCCTCACAGGAAAATGGTAAGAGCTCAACTAAGCTGGTTTAGAAACTGTTTTGAATCCCCACAAGTCCTTCTGTGGCCCTTTTGTTTGGACTGGGGCACTTTCTAAGTACTCAGCTTGGGGTAAAATACGCTTAGACTAGAAAATGTGTGTTTCCAACCAAAATTACCACATTGAATCCTGCTGTCTGGGGCAATGTTTTTGAGTACTGTGAGCAAATTCCATATTTAACTCAGCATGTGTTTTTAAGGGCCAGACTGCAAATGCCTTTAATTGGGAAGCAATTAATTGCACAGATTTCCTCCTTGCAGCCAGTGTAGCACTCAACCAGGTAATACTCTCTTTGAGGCAGTGGCTCATGCCTGCACACTACTTTTATTACTGTGTATCTCTGCTAATTAGTGTGGTAGACCAGGTTGCTACAGGGGGTTCAGATAAAAGCTACAATCAGTTAAGATAATCTAAAGATAGCTTTAAGAAGAAAAATCAAATGGTTTGCATTCCTGATGAGCTTTTTTAAAAATTATTATTATTTTTCCTGAAGAAAACTCGAAATGATTGATACTTTTGATGGAAGTCAAGGACCTGGTTTTGACTTCAAGGGTTGTTCCAAGTAACTTGTAATCAAGCACATTCAACTGGAGATTTTTCCAGAACACCATGATGCTCACCCAAGACCAACCCCAAGCAGAAAACAGCTAGTTTGTATTTCTGCACTCACCTTCATGCAAAGCATCACAGTCCTGGTTCTCCATCAAAAATGATGCTCAGCTTCACTTGGAGAGAAGAGTATGGGCAGCTGGGGGACGTTTAGCTCTCACTGACAGTCCCTGGGGCGGGACACACACAATGTCTCACAAAACAGGAGGGTAAGACTTAGCTGCCCCTCTGCCCCACATTCAGCCCAGGGCCATTGCTCCACCTGCTAATGCTGACACCAGCCTTGTCCACTCTCTTAAACACAAGTCTGACACCCTTTCTGTCCTACACACTGGCTATAAAGAACAAATTCCCTCATTATGGTATTATTATAATTTACTAGCAGAAACCTTCCTCTCTGCACACACAACTCTTCATGTTTGACTATTATAATTGCATTTTCAAAGTTATAAATAACATGTTAGCCTGGTTTATGTGTTCATGCAAGTCAGGCTATAAACTGGCAGATGAATGAAATTAACTGTCTCCAGAATTCACATTCCTGTCACTTATTCAATTATTTGATCAACATAATTGCTCAGAGCAAGAGCTAATTGGAAAATGACATGCATTTACCCTCTCTATAGAGGAAGAGAGGCTTATCAGGTATTTTACTGCAGGCACTTTCATGACTTCCAATATTCTGGAAGAAACAAGGGTTTTAAATGAGCCAGGCCCAAACACACAAGGCTTGTTTTTTTTAGCCAGATGCTTCCCCATCCTTAAAATAGCTCTAGTATTTTGCAGTGCAAGGGTTTGCACACGCCTGTACTGCAGCACAAAGAGGTATCTTGGCACACATGCATGCGAGCTGCAAGCCAAGCTTGCCTCCAGGGGTCTGCAGCACAAAATGTGTTCCTGCTCTGTGTTTCTGTATTCATGCTGGTGCTGCAGCTATATGTGCTTGGTTCTTTCTGTGACAGACTCCCATCCCTGGGTGCTGATGCGGAGAATATCAGTTGGCTGAGGTTTGGCTGTCAGGAGTAGGAAAGGCAGAAAGTGATTTTTTTCTGTGCTGCTGGTGTGGAAAAGATTGTAAATCCCCCACCTTGCCAGCTCAAATCCTACATCAAGGTTACAGCTTGAAACACCAATACCTTTCAAATGATTTTTCTGTCCCTCACCTCGCCCAGATATCCTCGTTAACATTCTGAGTTTGTTATTAAATTTTCTTATTAAATTAAAATCTAAGAAAGGGATGCTAGAAAAGAGGGGAGAGGGATAGAAATAATCAGGAGGTAGGAGACTTAAATCCTAAACTGGTCTCTTTTTCCATTATTAGCTCTAGCATTGTCTGGAGTTGGAATATTTCATTTATTTAAATAAGAGACAAGCAAGCAATTTTCCAAGCTGTATGGAAGGGGAGGAGGCTCATCTATCAATGCCAAGAGTTTGCAGCCTATTGTCTGCAGGCCCTGAGGGTTATCTGTTGGGGAAAGGGAGCTAAGAAAATCAACCCTGTTGCCAGTCACCTTAAATTTGTGACAGATGGTCTGCACCTCTGTTGGAAAATATTGGGGTCTGCAAATTAAAAATTGGGTAAAAAACAGTATGTTTTCCTCCTGCTATTCATGAGCAGTTCAATCAGGTTTTATGTGCTTGGAGAAAAACTCCAGAAGTGGTCCATGGAGCACATGAGTGCTGAGAAACACCGTGGCATCTCTCACTCGCTGAGGTGCAGCGGTGCTGCTGGCACTGCATGAGTGGTACGGGACAGCTCTGGGGAACTTGCTGTACTGAGTGCTGTGTCCATGGGGCTGGCACTGCCTACACTGGATGAGCAGTCAACAAGGTGGGCAATTATTTAGTTCATCCAAGAGGAGATGAAGAAACAAGTGCAGCATAGCCTATTTATACTTGCAGCAGGACATGCCTGATATTGGAGATTTTTTTAGAGTAGGAAGCAAAGTAACCAATAAGGAAATAAAGATACTCCCGCTATGCAGTGCTTGTGTATGTGTCCCAGTTGTTCCTGGGAGAAGGAGAGTTAGATTCATTAAGTACCTAAAAGCAGAATTTTGTTGCGGTTCTTAGTAGGACTGCTGTGTAGTTTGGACAAGAGGGATGCTGAGGGCATCAGGTACCGTTCCTGCTCACGGCTCTGCAACACACAGCAAGCTGCAAACAAGGACGATGCCAAGGTTTGGTGTCCTGAGTGACTCCAGCCAGTGGAAAACTGGCCTCTGAGTGCAAAGCTGTGATCTCTAAGCTGTGGCTAAGGGAATAAATCAGTAACCTGATGGCGCCACAGGACACCGCACATGGGGCATGCAGGCTCCTGTTGCCAGTTCTAGGCATAAAGGGGGAAAAAACCCACCAAGATATTGTGGGTATTTCTGTGAACTCACGCCTAAAGTAGGGCAGGGCGTGCAGTGAAATGGCCGCTCCAGGGCGCCAAGGCAGCAGGGCCAGTAGAGGGAGCCCGCCGCTCCCTCTGCCGCTGCCGCATCCCGGGATCGCCGCAGCCCCGTGCCCAGCCCCGTATCCCGGGATCGCCGTAAGCCGTGCCCAGCCCAGTCCAGCAGCTCCTCATCGCCTGCCCCCGCACCTTTCCCAGCCCCGCATGCAGCCTCGCAGCCCCGCAGAGCCCCTGCACGCCGCTCCGCAGTCCTCCAGCCCCTCCACTCAGCAGCCCTATGGCCTTGGATCCCACGGCCTTCCAGCCCAACATATCCCTGTGCCCAGCACCCAGAAGTCTCGTGCCTCCCCAGATCGGTGTCCCGCCAGTCCCACAAACAAGCACATCGGCAGACCTGCATCCAAATGTCCGTTTCTGTAGCCCTGCAGACCCGCAGCCTAGCACCAAGCCCCAAATTCCCAAATGCCCGAATTTCAGTATCCCCACATCCCAGCAGCCCTGCAGTGCCTACTCCCGTGCCCACAGCCCATCCAGCACAACACCCAAGCTATGAAGCAGCCCCAGAGTTGCACAGCTCCATGTGCCAGCAGCCCCAGAGCCCGCAACTTGGCCCCAGCAGCTCAGCATCCCAGCCCAAGGCCCACAGCAAGTGCAGCTGGCTCAGAGCAGCTGCTCCTGGGTGTAGGCTTTATTGTGGCTTCTGCCCTCAGGCACAGCAACAACTGTGACTGGAGGTGGCTTAGTTATATATTGGGGTTTTTGCCAGAGGCCCTGCTATTAACTATATTGACAGAGGTGCTATTTCTTTCCTGGGAGCTGGATAAATATTTCTAATATGATCGTGCCCCAGCCTGAGCCTGAGGAGGCACCTTTACACGTGTGCTGGATACAGCCAGCACTACTGATGCACTCCTGGTCCCACCACTCTGACGGGCTGGAGGCAGGCAGGCAACATGGGAAAGGCAGGCAGCAGCTGCCTCTGCAACTTCTTGGCTCCAATACTACAGCTGGTACTTCACTGTGAGCTTTGCCTCCACCAGGAACAGTCCCTCCCTATGCACAGGAACAGATTTTTCAGTGGAATTTTAGCACTGGAAAACTTGTTGATTTTGTTACACTGGGACATTCATCCTGCCAACTGTGAATCAACATGATTGCACTTCTGAAATGGAACAATTCAATAAATGTACAGAAAAAAAATTATTCTCCCCCAGTTTTTGTCTAGTCCTGTCCACTCTGTAGCCCTGTTGAACCTCATGCTAGCAGCTCCGTACGGGAGGGTAGTGGCATGATCAGTCTGGTGGAGCACTCCTTGCCTGGCTGACTTACAGCAAAGCCTTGCTATTATATCCAAAGCCATAGCACAGGTGTGCTGCTCCTCTGTGAACATATTCCAGAGGCGCATGTGGGCTGTCTTAGCTGGGATTTCATCCTATTTTTTATTCAGGCACAAAATATCTGGTTACCATTTTCAGCCAAGAGAAGGTGCTTGAAATGAAAAAAAGTCAAGTCACAAAATGGGATAGAAAACAAAACTGTGGAAAATATTTGCAGGCAAACAATAAAAATGCAGTTTGAGTCAATGGTAATATTACATTTCAGTGCTTTCAAGATTTTTTTATTATTATTACTTAAAAATAAAATTATTTAAATTGTAGAAGACATTTGAATAAAGAAAACACTATTCTAAATGTCAACAATGGAAAAAGGGATGCTTTGATATTCATATTTTTTTCCTTATTACTTTTGTTTGAGAGATGTATTGGACATGTTTTCTTTTGTAGGTCTCATAAGAAAAACAATAGTTTTAGAGAAACAGAATTTTTCAATTAGACCACATTTTGCTGAAAATTCCTATCTGGAAGAAAGCTGGAAATAGTTAGTGTGAAAAGTCTAGTAGGAATCTTTTAGTTCCAGATGTGTTATTCTGCTTCCCCTGGTATGACAGAGGTACTTAAAACTAAAGTTAAAAGATGCAGCATCGGTGTAACTAACTACATATTTCCTGACATTTGTGCCAGTCAGCACAGGGGTGTTTAGACTCCTATTTATAAATCTGAGCTTAGTTCATTCTCATACCACAGGGGGCAATCAAGACCCCAGTGATTCCCAGGGAAAAATCAGGGCCAGTGTACAAGAGGCTTTTTCCTAATTTGTTTCTGTCTGTGTCGTGTTCGGAAGAAAGAGACACATAGCAAACACAGTCCAATCCCAGCCTTTCTCTGCTGAGTCAGAGTCAGCTTCTTAGGTCTTATGGATCACAGTCAGGAAGGCAGGATGGTCTTGTGGCTTAGGATATGGACTGTGAGTCAGAATAGTTTATTAATGAAAAAAATGGTTCCTTTCATTTATTAGCAGATCATTCTCTAACCAGCAAAATTGCCTTTAGAAAATTTCAACTGTAGGCATTTTAAAGACAAAAGAACTAAAAAATGAAGCCAAATTGACATTTGATCATTTCTGCATCAACATTATATTTATCCTTAACCAGCTGTTCTGGAAGAAAAAAGACAAGCACCAGTTCTTTTCTGGAAGGAAAAGGACAAGCACCAGGAAAATACCAGATATATCCTGATTTGCATTTTAAGCTTGCCAAACTCCCGTTGATTAAGCTGGGATTGTTGATTAAGGACCTCAAGCTGTGACCCTCAACAATTCAGTCAGGTTACTCCTGCTGCTTAGCAAGGCTTGAGTTAAATTGGAAAGCAGGATAGAGTGTCAGTGAGTTTATCAGCTCTGAGCAGTGTGTTTCTATGCAGATAACCTGCAATACCTTCTTGCTCAGCCTGAGTCTTACAGGGGATTCAATAGGTTGTCTGTCTGCTGGTAGGAGACATTAAAGTCCTTCAGGAAAAAAAACAAAAAAACAACAACCTAAAAACCAATCCCTCTTTGGACTGATCCTCTGGAAATCAGCCATTCAGCCAGTAGAGTTAATGATCAGTTAGTGGGTTAATAGCAAAACCTGAAGTCAAAGATGATTAAAGCTTAAAAAAACATTAACCACTCAGTGACTGTAGTCAAAGACAGTATTCAGTTATTTTTTGATGGTTCCTTCTCCTAGTCTCCTACAGAGGCTGACAAGGAGACATATTTTAACTTGTCAAGGCAATAGCACCATAGCGACAAAACCCTAAGAAGCCCGTCAGTTTGTTGCCCAGGACCTGTTTTGCATACCAGGCCTTTGATCTTTAAGTGTATTTAGCATTGCTATTTTTTAATGAGTGTGGTGAGGAGGTGAAATAGGTCCCTTGCTTAAGTAGGACAATTTATTATTGTCACTTAGCTTGTGAAGGACAAGCCATGCAGAAGAGCTCCAGTCAGGGGAGAGAGAGGCCTTGAACGCAAGAACATTTATGCTTCGGTTAACAGGGAAGCAAGCCGCATGGGGGTCTGCAGAATCCAGTTCCTACTGCTTTGGGAAAAAAATATGGTTTTATTTCTTTAATTTATGCTTCCTCAGTTTACTGACAAAAGAAATTTTAAATATTTACTGAAAAAGACAGGGCTTTCTCCTTCTGGTTCATGCTACGGCAATAAGGTTGTTGGAGAAATGTTGACTGAATAACTCATGGTGCCACTAGCTGCTGTGCAAAGTCAAAGGAATTTACACCAATTTCAAGGGTACCAGCTGAGCCTGTCAGTCCAGCAGGGAAGGAAAGAGGAACCACTGCAAACCAAATGGAGATTTTTCCAGTGAGACCATAGAGAGTTGGTGTGATACAGGTAAATGATATAATATAGCTAAGAACAACTTCTTCTTTCAAACACAAGACAGCAAGAAACAAGTGTCATTTCTTGTTTCTCTGATCTTTCTCTGCTGGAGAGCAATCTAAAATACAGGCTAGACAGAACTTAACAGCACCTAGCTGTACATCTGACAGGTCTTGATTATGTCTTCTTACAGGCAGTGGCAGCAGCATGACACAGGCAGGGCTTTGCTCAGAACCCAACATCCATGTGTGCCTTGCCCACAGAGACAAGTGATCCCCTGGGGGATCACTGCCAGTGCCTGGCACTGGTCAGCTGGGCATACACAAAGAAGGGACCCAAAAGGGCTCCCATGAGGATATCTGCTCCTGTGGTTTTCAGGCTGCCCTTCAGGGACACACAGGTGATCCACAGGACAAAAGGAGCTGATTAGTGAAGTGAATGGAGAAAAAATGAATGGAACAGGGGCATCTACTTCCACACACACAAACGTTACAGCGAGGGAGCAAGAGCACTGAAATATACCCTAGGCTTTGTCTGGTTATCTTTCTGTTGTCCGTGAAAATCACCATGGAACCATAGCACTTGACAGTCTTTGGATTGTTTTACAAAGGAATGGTTGGAAGAGCGATTGTCAGGAAACACCACTGCATCCCAGCTACCTAGAAACAAAATGAGCTGTCCCTAACCATTCCTGACAGCCCTGAGTATTTCATCTTGCTGGAGATACCTCAGTCCCTGGAGGTAACTGCAATATGCAATTGCCCACACCTCTGGAAAGTATGTTCCACCATCTGTATTGAGCTTTCCAGTTTGAGCTCATTACTTGCTTCACGGATTCTTTCCTTTCCCTTTGCTGTGGCAAAAGTGAAGAGTGTTCAGCTCCCCACTGTTCATAAGGCCCTATTGCAGGGACAGCCCACACTTCCCTCACCTCAGTGCTGGCCAGTCAGCCAACAACAACCAACGTACCCTAGAGCAGCCCAGGAGCATCACTCTCCACAGTTTTCCTTTTCTGTTGCATTGCTTTTATTCAGTGCTGTCTTCCCAACCCTAAACACCTGCTGGATTTGCCTCTAGTTTTGAGTGCTTTTCTGGTGCTAATTCCTACCTCTAGCTGTATTTCCTTAGAAGCAGTCCAAGCACACTCCTGTATCCTCTGAGTCCACTTTGCTCCTTTGTTACCCTTCAGGAGGGCTTCCCTTTCTTGGCAAAAGGCAGCTTTCAAACCCATGGGGACTGCACCACACACACAGACACAGACACAGACACACACATATGCAACCAGCTCTACATTAACCAAGACCCAAGACAACCCAAAGCATGTGAGCAACAAAAAAAAAAATAGAGCCCTGTATGGTAGTCAGTACCTGGAGCTAAACAGAGATATTCTACCCCTNGTTAATTGTTGCTCTGGACATTTTTGTTTTATCAGATGGAGAAGGACACTTGAGACCCAGCTAATTTGTGTCTCTTGTCAATGGCTCTTTGTTTTCTTTTAGCTTTTTTTTTCCCCTTATTTTTTCCCTGGCCCTATAATAATTTCTTTGTTCTCTTTGGTAAGCTGGCCACGCAGAGCATTACATCCCTGTCTTGAACCTGGCTGCAGTACTGTTCATAACAGCAGCAGCAGCATCTGCTGGAGTAGCAGTGATGCGTGGCCACCGAGGCTCCCACTGGCAGGAGCTGCACAAAAAATCACACTACCTGCGTCGACCAAACCCAGCTCTGCAGTGACCAAAAAGACTGAACTGCAGAGGAGAATGCACCTTTTTCTTACAAAACAAATAAAATGCTTTGAACTTTCCCCTCACAGGCACTTTATTGTCCTTGTTCATGGCAAGCTCTCCATCTGTACAAGTGTAGGCTAGCAGCAAGGTACTAATAAATTAATAAAGAGGAGGTAGGGCACAGGCCCAGGCAGTTCCCATACAGTTAAATGGTTGGCATTGTCCTTGCAGGAATTTGTCCCAGACCAAGCAAATACTCCTGCAGCCAACGCCCAGCATGTTTCAGGAGCAAGGGTGGTTCTCAGCGGGTGGTTAAGGCACAGCTCTCCCGCTCTGGGGGACACAAGCTTGTCTCCCTGGGGATGGCTGGGAATGCCAGTGGGTCTTGGGAGTGGGAAACACTCCCTGGATTGTTTCATTATTTTATGTGGCTGTAGGCTGGGTGTCTCTGCAGTGCACAGCTTTTAATAGATTGACTCACCCTGGCATCCCTGTGGAGCAGGGAAGTACTGTTAAGTGCCTGCCTCTGAGGGCAGAAGCAGACTCACAGAAACACTGAAAGGGGTACATGACTCCAGAGAAGCCTTCAAGTCCCACAACCTCTTGTTTCTTAAGCTCCTGCCCCAGCCCCAGGGCTTGAAGCTGGTGAGGGTTAGCCAGCCATGGAGATGTGCCCCTGGTCTGGTGGGGATGCTGAGCTGCTCAGGACCCCATGGGGCAATACAGGGGCCACCTCCTTTTGAGCTCTGCAGCTGAGATGAAACCCAGCCTGGTGAGGCTGGGCAGATTAAAGCGTGCACCAGGCAAGCCTGGTTCAGAGAACAGGATCAGGCTTGCACTTAACTTGACCCTGAGGGACTTGCAGAAGCTTAGGCAGGGACATGGCTTCTCTACCCCATATGTTTTGACTTACTGAGACATATGAGGCCTCAGGGCCTCTCAGAGGCCACACGTCAAATCCATATGGATAGTTTGTGCAGAAAAAATTGGTAGGGTCAGGAAGAGTGGAAGCTGCTCAGTGCTTTACAGACACATTGCCTGAAGTTACTCTCCTGAGAAAAACAGAAAGCAGTTCAGCACCATGGACTTTCCATTTTCTCCATTCCAATTTTTCCATTCATTTTCCCCATGCAGGTGTTAAGAGGGATATGGTCAGTCACTCAGCTACTGGGTCATCTGTATCTGTTCTTGAATCATGTCCATCACTATGGTGTCAGGGACTGCAAATACAGAGAATCTGTTCATTAATTATGGAATTATATGAAAATACACTGTTTTACCAACAATCCTGTTTTGAGATTATTTTTATGATTGATATCATTTCTTTGATACCTGAACAACTGGACCCTTTGACACAGCACCTTCAGGTTTCCAGAGCCGGCTCCCAGGCACTCAACTGATGTCCCTGCAGAGCTCTGTGCACCTGGAGTGGGGATTTGCAGCTCCCCACTGGCGTGCAGTGGGTGGCCCTGCCCTAAGACACCCAGCTGCAGTGAGCCCAGCCCTGCCCGTGCCCCAGCAATGAGCTTTGCTCCGGCCAGCGGCCAGCCCGAGGCTCTGCAGGGCAGGGATGGATCCAGGGCCATATGGATCCAGGTTGTGAGGCTTCAGCTGTGTTTATCCCAGCCTTTTTTTTCTCCCAGCTCACCTCCTACTGACACCTGCAGACCTGTGTGAAGGGAATATTTGTGCCTTTCCCTGCTCCAAGGCACTGACAGCAGAGTCGCAGTCAGGGCCCATTACCCACTCAGGGTGGGGCTGCAAAACTGAGAAAGGAGGAGGAGGCAAAACCCACTCATGGCTTTACCTTAATTGTTATTCTCCTTGCTGAGTCTTCTTTCTCAGTATTGCCTCTGGTAGGAAAGATTATTTTCTTACATACAATTGCTTAAAAACAAAAGGAAAACTCAGCAAAATGAAAAGTACCAGCACCACCACAAAAAAAAAAAAAAAAGNCAAGAAATCTGGGACTCATCCACTCTTCTGTTAATTAGCCTTAACAAAAACAATAAAACCAGAAAGCAAATAAAAGGCTGATGAAGGTAATTGGGCTAGGCTGCTGTAAAAGCAGGAGCTGCGGGAAACAGGGACATGGCTGCAGACAACATCACCTTGTACGAAGCCCAGACTTCTGAGGTCTGCCTCTCCCCTGAGTCCTATTTTGTGGCAAATCATAGTAGATGGTGTAATTATCACAGCTGTGCTTTAGACTGGTTTAAGAGGTTGTACTTTCCCGACCGCCTTTGGAGCACAACAGCAGTGTCAGGCAGATTCCTGCCAGCACAGCTCATCTAAATCCACCAAAACAAGAAAGCAAGCCTTCTGGAAGAACTTGCTGGGTGTTTTTTGCTGCATGCCTGTTTTCAATGACAAGTTTCTGAGGAAAACAGTAGCATTTTAAAACCTTCATGTACAGCCAAGAAAGCTTGTGGACTTTTCCCTCCTCCTCTCCAGCAAATACTTTGCTGCCTCTTTTACAATGCCATTTCTATTGACGTAAAGGGAAGATAAGGAATGTTTGCCCATGCTGCCTTGCTCAGTTTTCCATGTGTGGCTTCTGGCTGATTTGCCATGTGTCCCTGCTGAGGTCTCAATCCATTTTTGACTGAAAGAGTCTGGGCTCTTGCTTGGCTTATCATGCTGACACAGCTGGCAGCCCATTAATCTCCTGTTCCCAATGCCTTTACTTCAGTGGGAAAGTTGAGGTGCTTTTCAGTGGTTTGTATTTACAGCTAACAGAGGCTGGTGCTCAAAGCCCCTAGGTCACTTCTCCACAACTACCAGAGCTGGTAGAGGTGCAGCACTTTCATCCTTCTTGCTCTAACTCTCTCTGTCAAAGATATGGAGACCCATAAAGCAGCAGCAGAAGCAGGTTTGAAGTCAGGATCACATTGTCTACCAGTAATGCTTTGCCCTCATACACATGTTTAGTCTGGGGACTTCAAGACATCTACAAACTATCTTCTCAAACTGAGACTGACAAACTGAGGCTCAGTTTGCACTCAGCAGAAGTTTTCTTGTAGAGTTTTGGGTTTTGGCACATGAATTCTGTCTGCTCCCTCCCCAGCTAAGAAAGGACACTAATCTGTCAAGGTTATCCAGCAAATGAGTCCTTGGAATTTCATTCTGTTCAGTAAACAGTTTAAAACCAGACTGGTGAAAACACTACTGTGTGAAAGTAAACCATTCTGGAAGTGTTTGCCGCGTAGAGCCATGCTGGTAGCACTGTTTTGGCAACTCTGTTTCAAAATCCAGCTCCAATGGACTAGACTTGCAATTTCTTGGGCCCAGCTTTGTATGCTAGTGAAGGAGTCCCAGGAAGAGACGGAATGCTTGAAAGGGAAAGAAAACCTTATACTGTGCCTGGCTTCTGTGTCTGATTATGCATACCTAATATGGTTGAAAAGTGCTATCCTGAAGACTTGGAAATTGGAAGTTTTCATTCTGTCTCTGAAAAGAGAAAAATAAGGCCTGTATAACTGCTTTCCAGTACACCAAACCTGCTCACAGTTCTCTCCCAAAGCAGATTGTGGGAGCATGGTGTGTTGAGAAGTGCCTGCTCCTCCCCAGCTGTGGCTGCCAGCAGCAGGGGTGTGGGATGGACATCTCAGCTAAGCTAGAGATCAGAGAGGCACCTGGGAGCCTCCACATACATCCACTTGAGCCAGGACAGTGCTGTTTTGGATGGCAGGGTTTACTCCACACCAAATAAATCCTGTTCTTTGGTTTCCTGCCTTTGTGTTACCATGCAGCACAGAAAAAGCCATGACTTTCCTCCTCTGCTAAGCTACCCTGGAGCTGTGGATGCTTTCCTGCAATTCCTGCCCTCAAAGTCAGGCAGCTATCAGGGAAGAACATCCTGCTCACTTTCAATAAAACTAACACTTGCATTGGCTTGTTCCAAGCCTTTCAATCCTCACCATCCTAGCAACCACTTTTGGAAAAGATCTTTAAATGTGGAAAGGGAAAAGGCTTTCCAGCAGCGGCTATGGGGTTCTTCCAAGTTTGATACCAAGAGGAAGTGGCTGGCTCCAAAAGAGATAACACTTAAGACCAATTGTTGTTTTTCAGACTTTCAGAGTAACCAACTAAAAATGCATGGGGCAAACTGTCTGCAAAGGCAGATCAGCACAGAAGTATTGGCTGGGCCAAGCTTTCAGGGGTGGGAGGGTGCAGAAGCAGGCATGGGAGTTTCCCTGTGGGGCAGACAGATCTCTCTGCTCTCCTCACATCCCAGCATTGTTAACAGAAGTGAAGGGTCCCATTAGGAAGCTGGTTTGACTCCTCATACAGGGATGTGTATGGCCCAGTGAGAGGTGTTACTCACTAGTCTGCTGTAACAGGGAAGGGAATGCATAGGAGAAAGGAAAGTTTTCCCAGCTGCTGGAAAGAACCTTTAAAGAACAGAAGCATGGCAGACTAGGATTTTGACAGCTGTATTGGAGTCCACCTGGGGAACTAGTGGGGTTGTGCCAACTAAGGAAAACTAGTAAGGGGATTCACCTGTTGGCTGACAGGCAGTCTGGCAAAGAGTACCTGTTCTGCAGATACCACGTCTGTTTCCAGTGCAAGCAGCTCTGCTCTGGCTCCTCAGAGATGTGTTCAAACTGAGCTCTCTTCTCTGCTCAGCTCTCTCCTCCATCACTCCCACCAGTCTCACCAGTGTGCAGCACATTATCCAAGCATGTTTTCTTCTCCTCCGGCTTAGTTCATGGACTTCCTCCCTCTCCAGGTTATCTCTGTAAAAGGGGCTCCTGTGGCAGAAACAGAAGAATAGTTGTAAATCCCAGTGAGCAGAAGGGCAGTGACATGCAATATATTCCAGGGCAGGGGCAGTTCCATGATTCAGATGTTTGGCAAAGCTGGTATCTTTGTTATTTTTCTTACCAAAACATTTATCTGCCACCACCTAGGTCTTATCCAGTGTGTCCCCAGCAGTGCCCAGGTGACCTCCTGGGTCCACTGCTTGAGCCCTGCTCTGAGCCAGGAGGGAGAGCCCTGGGAAGAGTTCCCAATTCTGGTGCACGCAGAGGAGTGTGGGGCAGCCCCTAAGGCAGTGAGGGGCTTACACAACAAGCTGGCAAATTGGTGACTGTCACACAAAATCAGGACATGCAGTGCTTTTCAATAACTGTGATCCCAGATCAGCTGAAAAGGATTTTGAAAGTGAGATAAAGGGCTCACCTCCCACCGTGGTTCTCCTGCAGAGGGACTGCAGATAGGAGGCTAGGGTTAATTTGTTTTCCGAATTAACTAGGAATTTGGGAGCCTTGAAGCAATTGTGCTTTGTTTTGGTTTTGTGAGGTTTTTTTTCCAGGTTTATCTCAACAACGGGTTTTGTCTGTGAGTTTTTGGTACTCTGTCCTAAATTCAATCAGAACTTAGCTGGCAGGGTGGTGAGAGTTTATTGTGTTAATAATGTGTGCTACTTACTGATACCATTCTGCAGGTAGTGAAAACTACCCTGAAATCCATACATAGGGCATGAAAATGTTACTAAAAAAAAGCTCTGGCAAATACATATTTTTTTAAAACTACAAATCAAATGTATAAGTAGCAGTATTTTGTACCTTCTAGCCCTTTCCCCTCACAGTTCTCATAGAACAGCCTCAAAGTCACTTCTGTAGAGTCAGAGTAGGTCAGAGCAGTTCTTTATAAAAGCTGCCTTTTCTTTCCTGGGTTGCTGTCCTTTCCTTGCTCTCTCCCTCCCTTCCTATTCTTCCCCTTTCTTTTCTCACCAATTCCCTGCTAATGATCGGCTCAACTCTTTGAAAAATGGATGAAGGCATCACAGATGGATTTTTTTTCCAGATCTTGGGGTTACTTTTCTTGACAAAGATCAGTATCTTGGTGACAGTCCTGCAGAGCAGGCCATACCCTTCCCCTGAACAAGAAGCAGTCCACCACATCATGTTCAGAGCATGCTGCCTCACTCCCTCACTTCTCTCCCTGTCAAGCTTTTCAAGTTTCTGTGAGAAAAGAAAAAAAGAAAGCTTTCATTCTCCAAGGCCAGCATCCAGTTAATATTTTTTGTATCATAGGGAAAATGATAAGCCAGGGTATAACAATGACCTACTTCATGTCCTGATAAAATAATTTCCTCTCTCTGTCATTTTTCTCAAAGAATAACATTTGACTAACACAAGCATGTAGGATAGAGCAAAAGCTTTTCTGTGAACTGGCTGATAATGCGTCAAATTCAGCCCTGAGACAGACAACTGCCACCCTGTTGACCTATGGGGAGTTAAGCCTGTTTATCTCCCAGCTTAGAGCTCTGAAAACAATTGGGTTCAAACCTGTAAGATGTGTGCATGTGATAGGATTGAGGCCAAAAGCTCGGAAACAGGGGCTATCTGTTACAGCATCCCTCCATCAAATGCCCCCTCAGCCTGCTGCCACCACGACTGCCCTGGAGCTGCTCTGACTTGCTGCTGTGGTGCAAACAGGCCCCCCCCTCTGCAAAAAAACTGGTTAGCTCATCCTCTGACACAAAAGGCTACTGTACTGAGCAGGGTACATTACAGTATAGGCAACCATGCAGCTCTGAATCCACTCACGCCCCCCTCCCTGAGCACAGGAACAATGCAGACTCTTACAGCTATCCCACTGCAGCCTACTTAGCTCAATGCATCAGCTGTACTTGTCTGCTGAAGGTGTTTAAAAATGTACACGTGGCATTTTTTGCTTGCAGCATTGCATGAGGAGATTTCTCACGTCATCTTTCAGTGCTGTTCAAATGGGTTGTCACCCAGTGCCCGCCCTCTCATCTCCCACCTACAGGAGTTCTCCTTGTGGTTGTGCATCTTTTGTCTCAATGAGTTCTCGTCATGGCATTGACCCAGGACATGAATTTGCCATTTGCCATAGCAAATGGGGTGACGTGGCTTGCACATCCTTGTGCCCTTGGTCAAGCCACATTCTGGTGTGGTGTCAGAGATTGCAGTACATCTGCTCACCTTCTCTTTGCCAAAACCGGACAAAACGGACAGAAATTTGTCTATTGTCATGACTTCATCATGTCAGGACAGACTGCTCAAGATGGCCAAAGCCAACCAGCTTACAGTCTTTACTGTATTTGCTGTCAGCACACTTACTGTATGCTGACATCCAGCATCATATGCCATTCCACGGTACTAACAAGGTACCTGATTTATGGGATGCTGCTGAGAGTAAAAGGTAGTTAAAATATAATTATAGTGCTCCTTTTATTTCTTTCCTTGCATAAATGTGGTATGAAGCTAGTCTGGTCTATTGACTTTTCTCCAATTTCTTGTTCCCTGAGGTGGAAAGTTCCTCTGGATTTCAGGAGATGGAAAACTACCAGCTGCTGGGCTCCAGCAGAAGGGTAACACAAATCTCGGCTTAGAGATGGAGACTCCTCTTGACAGCTCTGCTCCTCAGGCACAACAGGCCTTTCTATCAAAGCTCATGGGCAGGAGACAACTTTCTTGGGTGCTGCTCAGAGCCTGAAGAATGAACTCTGAGGGAACTAGACCCTGAAAAGCTGTACCTCTTTCCAATGTGCATGCCTCTCACCAGCAATGCCTTGTCTTGTGCAGAGATGC
The DNA here is from genome assembly GCA_013400575.1 of Peucedramus taeniatus. Taxonomy (NCBI): domain Eukaryota; kingdom Metazoa; phylum Chordata; class Aves; order Passeriformes; family Fringillidae; genus Peucedramus; species Peucedramus taeniatus. The sequence goes on from WBNO01009846.1 coordinate 97,554, forward strand.
AGGTAGGCCTACACTGGGAACCATGCAGAATAAAAATGAGACACAGCTGCAAATGTGGCTCTGCCCCCTGCACAGAGCAGTAGGGAGGAAATGCACCTGAAATAACAGTATCCAGTCTCCATACTCCAGGCAGTTCATCAGAAATGACTGAAGATATTCCTTTTTTTAAGCAGATCCTGACTACCTTCAGAGTTTCACTGAAAAGTGAGTTGTTTTCAATTCAGAAGGAGGGACACAAGCCTCTGTACAATTAATCAATTTTCCTTTTGTCTCACTTTAAGGAAAAGGAGAATCTATGGCAATTTTTGTTACTGGGGTTGGTAGCTGACTTCGATGAGGGACGTGATTTGTCACCTGCATCACTCTAATACTGAGCTTATACTGTTGAAACAGCACTGCCATTCAAGATGTTACCACATCACAGATAGCTCTGAGCTCCCTCACCATTACAGCACAGCAACCACACAGTAATCTCAGGCCTTACAGTGGAACACCTGCTGGGCTGAAGGCACCTAATACTGAGTTAAACACTGTGATTTTGCAGCCAGGTGGCCGTGAAGATCACTTGCTGTATGGCTCTGTTATGAAAGCAGCAAACCCAAGAAAAAGTGTGGCAACGACCTGCCATGGCAGTAACTTTTCAAAGAGCTGCAGCTGTTTGCAAAGTGAGCCTGCAATGCACACCTAGTGTTTTTCCTTCTTGTGACAAGAATAAGCCAAATTAGCATTATCCTGGCACAACTGCATCCATACTCTAGGGAATGAGCTACAGTAGTATTACTAAAGCAATTCAGCTTTTCTAGGTAGACAGGCTATAATTACACTCAATTAAAACAGAATGCTTTTGTTCTAACTTTGGTTTCCCCACGAGGACTTGTACCAAAAAAAATCAAACGTATGAATTAAGCCATTTCAGTTATTTTAGTATAAGCCTGTGAGCAGGCAGGTTCCTGCTCCAGTCCTTCTACCTTGGATCTTGGAGAGCTCAGCTGTCTGGGTGATCTCTCACAGGCTTCATCACAGAGGGATAAATGTATGAAAGCACCCAGTGGGAAGCCGGGTTTGGTTGTAGCCAGGTGCCCTGTGATGGCTCTCTCTGGGGCTAATGCCAGAGACATTAGCATTGTGACAGCACCATCTTTGTTCATTTAAGGGAAGTCCCACAGGAGGGTCAATGGCCCCTATGGGTCTTGAGCATGAGGGTCATACTGAGCCTCTCTGCTCTGCTGGTTGCTGTGCTCCATCCCTGCCTGGCTGTGCTCTCTGCAGGGAGTGGGTGCTGCTGAGCTGGCATGGGATGAGATGGCTGTGATGAGATGTTTTTTTCCTAGACCTTCAATTACACACACAGCGTATCCAACATGGGGGTTTTGCAGCTGTTTTCAGCCAGGGAGAACCTTGGCTTTGGCCCTGCTTTGGAATGTCCAAAATGTGCAAAAGAGCCATGGCCTTATGGAGAGCCACAGTGACTCTTCCCATGGAAGAGACTAGAGCACTTAGGAAAAGATCAGCTGTACAGAGTGCTATTTTTCCATGAGACTTGAGCCTTTTGCAGGGCCTTTGGTGGTTAGATCACACCGCTTCAGGATTTAAAGGATCAGGAATATGTCAGCTCCAGTGACCATGTAAAATACATATGGGGCACGATGGGCAGCTGTAGCATGTGCTGCCTCACATGGGTTTCCACTTCCCTGAGGGAAATGGGGAAGCAGCACTTCAGGACTCCCTGGCAATTCAGTGATGCTAAAAATGGTAAACTGCAATCGCAACTCTGCCATAGACCTACCAAAACTGATTTGGGCAAGTTCAGATATATGCACCTGCTGCCTGTCAAATGAGGCACCCCATATTCTCCAGGTGGTGTGGTTCGTGGTGCTTTCAAGGTTCCCATAAGATATGCATTAATAACGCTTCCAATTGAGAACAAAGCTAGGCTATTCATCAGCCTTTCATTTTCAGTGTTTTACTGCAAAACTTCCATGGGGCCAACTTACTGAAAATGTGCTACAAATGAGGCGCCCCCTTTCCTATGGCCAAGTTTGCCCCTCCCCAAGCGTGCAGGTGGGAGCTCACTCAACGGCTTCCACAGCAAACACGCCATGAGCCCCCGTGCAAACTCCAGGGCTCTCGTGCCCTGCTAATCGCGACGCGCTCCCCACAGCGAGCCCAGGGCTGCCCCCCGACCCGGCCGAGCCCTCACGGCGGCTCCGCGGGCAGGGGCGGGCGCGAGCATCGACGGCCCGGG
>WBNO01009846.1:100165-221808 GCA_013400575.1 Peucedramus taeniatus
CGGCGGGGTCCGGGGCCGTGGCCGGAGCCGGGGCCGGAGTGGGGTCCGAGCCGCGGCGCAGCATCAAGTGCGTTTTGGTAGGGGACGGCGCCGTGGGGAAGACCAGCCTGGTGGTGAGCTACACCACGAACGGGTACCCCACCGAGTACATCCCCACCGCCTTCGACAACTTCTCCGGTAAGTGACCGGGGCGGCTGCGGGCACCGGGGCGGCGGGAGGGAGTTCTGCCGTCCTGGGGAGCGGCGCGTCCCGCCGGTGCCGCTCCCGGGGCCATGGCTACGCTGTGCGGAGGGGGCACGATGTCCAGGTTCGGGGATTTCATTATATATTTATGGGGAGCAGGACTCTACGGAGCAGGACCGAGCTTGTCAGGCTGCCATCGCAGCCAGCAGCACCGGCCGGTCTCCGGTGTAACGGAGCCAGGCTGGCAGCGGGTGTCATGCCCGGCCGCGCTGCCAGAGCTGGGCTTTGATTGGGAACCCTCCGGTGGAAAGCTTAGCGCTGTTGGGGACATCGGAAGCGCCTAAAGGGCAAGTTTAAATACTCGCCTGGTCTCCCCCTTATAAAGGGGGAAGTGCAGGGGTTTCTCTGCGTTTCAGCGGGGGCTTTTCATGTCCCGGGCGTGCTGAATGTGTACGAGGAAATAAAGCTAAACCCCTCTAGCAGAAGAATATCCCAGGCTGCCGGGCTCGCTCTCCGTGCTGCCTGCGCAGGACTTGTGCCGTCCCTGCCTAACTCATCTCTTGTAGTAAAATGAATCGGAAAGCCCTGAAGGGCTTGCTTGTGTGTGCCCTTGTGTTAGCGACAGACTCCCTTGCAGCTCTGCTAAGTTGTTAAATCTAAAATAATTAAAAAATATGCTATTAGAGCTGAGGGATGGTAAATCTTCCTTTTAAGTTTTTTTATTTAATGAAAAACATGTAAAGTTGAATTCACCATAGTTTTCTCCCCCTCCATCCTTTCTCTCCAAAAGCTGTTGTGTCTGTCGATGGGAAGCCGGTGAGACTTCAGCTCTGTGACACAGCTGGTCAGGTCAGTGGAGCCACTTACTTGATTTAAGTGACAGCGGGAGGGGAGAAGTTGTTGATGTTGCGCAAAGTAGTCCTGCAAATGACTTCATGGATTTGAAAGTATTCCCAGTGTTTGATCATGTTATTATCTGCTGTCATTTCCACTGCTGCTTAACTCACTGCTTTGCCTGTCTGTTGAAGGGTGGGGGACGTACTGTTTCTCCATATAGGGGCTGGGCACAGGCTGCTGCTCTGCTAGCTCAAGCTGCAGCTCTGTTTAGCCTGACTAGAAAGGCTGAACATATTGGGGATTCAACGGCCACCTGGTTTTCTCTTTGAGTGGTTGTCACTGTCTTTATTTTTGCTAAATAACTGCAGGTTTAAGAATTAGGGTGTTTGGCATATACACGTGCAAAGCAACCACAGCTGTAGGTGTCCAGAGATAGAGACTGTGTTTTTGAAGGGACAGAAGCTGGGGGGAGAAAAAAGTACCGTTGGATGTTGTCCGTGGAGGCTTCATTTTTGCCATTCCCACCCGTTTAGAAGGTGCTGCTGCCGCACAGATGAGGTTTGCTGTAATCTGCAACCTGAAGAGATGAGGGTGACTGATGCCTCTCATCTCCTACTTTGCCTGATGCATAAAAAAAGCCCATGTCTTACCACCTCAGATTTTCTGGAAGACCCAGGCTTGTACCACCCTGAGCAGTGTGCAACACTGCTTGCCAGGTGTCGAGGCTGGATAACCAAAAATATTTTGCTACCTTGCTGCATTTGAAGGCAGTGGGAGTTAGGGTCCTGTGCAGCTTTGTGGATCTAGGTCTATGGCTTCACCAAAACCACACTGAAAAATCTCAGTGGTCTTAACATACAAACCTATTTAGATGAGTAGTAACTGGGTGCCCTACTTAGGAATGGGGTTTTAAGGGCTATGCAGTAGTAGACAGCAGTGTGCCCTACAAACCAGAGCTAAAATCCTACAAACAGCCTTTTGCAGGTAGTGATATGAAGTCAAGCAGCAGAACTGTCCCATGGTTTTGTGTCCTGAAGAGATGGGGTGGTAGTGCAACAGTCTCAGCTGTGCATGTTCATATGCAGAGCATGGCAGGTGAAATTGCCATCAGGTGCCAGCCTGTGGACATGCAGTGCCTGTGGAAATGCAGCTGCAAGCTGCAGGAGTGATGAACAGGTCCTGTCACCCCTTGCCTTCCCTGCCCTTAATGGTTAAGGTGTTTGCTCTGGTGGCCCAAATGCAGCTGGAATGAGTAAAGTTACTGCCTTTAAAATGAAGGGGTTATCTAAACTAACAGAAATTGTCCTGAGTAAAAGATTCCTGGCTGGATACTTTGATAAAACTGCTGCTGGGAGATGGCTGCTGAAATCTGGAGCTAAAAAAAGCACTCCAGGCAGCGGGAAATTCTATTTCAGCATCACTAGCCCAAAGAGGTGTAGAGACCCTGCAGGCCATGTACCTACCATTGAAATGGCAGGAGTGTACTTAGGATATAAAGGGAACTGTTTCATATTATTAAAAGCCCTTCAGATCTAGGGTTTGCCTCCAAACCCATTGAATTGAACCCTTTTGAGGTTTCTCATGTAGCAAGGAGAGGCAATTACATGGCAAGTTGCCTTTCTGCAAACAGTCCTGTTGTTCAGAGCAGCATCTCCTAGTAAATGAGGGTTTTTTCTTGAGCCCAGTAGTGAGAGCCTGGTTTCCTCTGAGGCTTAATCTGAGAATCAAGAGAACTAATGAATCTTACTTTTTTGACTGGTGTTTTTTAAATGTACGTCTCTCTCAGAGATACTGTTGCAAAAAAATCATTTGAGCAGAACAAGATTTCTGAGGCTTCCAGGGGGCTTTAAACTGCATATCCTGGGCCTCCAGAGGCTTTAAAGCAAAATTTCACATCTCAAAAATTAACGTGCGACTTGCAATTCATCAGTAAATGGAGAGATATATTCAGCTTTATGTTTCTATGCCTTTTCAATTCCGAGCATTTGAGAACACGCCCCATTTTAATGAAATGTCACCACTGCTAAGGTAAATCCTACCTGTTCAGGCTGCTAGTGTTACCCTGGTTTTATCCTGCTGTCAGCATAAAAGCAGTCTGCCTGGAGTAACCCTTGCTTCTAGCTGCATTCTTCCCTGAGGATCAGCACACTTTTGTTACCATGAGGTGTTTGACTTTCTTGTGGCTGTGTCCTGAAGCTGAAAGAGGGCCTTGCTTTGCTGGAGTTTGGACTAAAAGGAAAAAAAAAATCCAGAAGGGTAGTGCTGCGAGGCCCGTGTGCAGTTTGTTTGATGTGGCATGGGTGGGAGGGAAAGGTAAATCTCTTACTCTATGCCATTGGCATGTTAAGCCTGCACATTGTAAATCATTATTGCTCCCATGAGATTTAAATCCCTGGGCACAATGGCAGGGAAATTATTCCCATATCCTGTAGGATGAAAGCTGACTCCAGGAAAGGTACCCAGATAGATACACGAGCTGCTGCATATCTGCTTTGCCCTTGCCTGGGTCTGTCAGCAGAACAGCTTTGAGGTACACGGTGCTCCTCCTCAGAGCTTCTCACTGACTCATCCTGAAGAGGTGGGTCTGGAGAAAGTGCTCTCTCCCTCTTCAGTTTGTGGCTTTGTGTGCCCTAACCTGCTTCCCGCAGCTTTGCTTCTTTGCTGAAGTAGGGCAGAGGGCCTGTCTACAAAGAGCAGAGCAAATATTTAAGCACTTGAAATGATCTGCAGCATTAGTTGGAAAATCTCAGGTATGAGGGGAAGCAACCACCTTTGTCCTGTGTGCCCAATGGTGGCAGGGTGCCCGCTGGCTGGCAGCCACCTCAGGCTGGGTACAGGTGGCTTCTGCTTGTGTCACACCTTGCTGAATGGTCTAGGTGCTCATTTTGGGGTGCCTGTCAAGATGGCAGTGGCAGGTGATCCTCGGCTTTACCAAGGCTCAGGGCAGGCTAGAGCTGCTCTTTCTGTGGAGTGCTAACACAGTTCTGTTCTGTGCAGGATGAATTTGACAAGCTCAGGCCTCTGTGCTACACCAACACGGACATCTTCCTGCTGTGCTTCAGCGTGGTGAGCCCTTCGTCCTTCCAGAACGTGAGTGAGAAGTGGGTTCCCGAAATTCGCTGCCACTGCCCCAAGGCACCCATTATCCTGGTTGGGACACAGTCAGACCTCCGGGAGGATGTCAAAGTCCTCATCGAGCTGGACAAGTGCAAAGAAAAGCCGGTCTTGGAGGAGGCTGCAAAGCTCTGTGCTGAGGAAATAAAAGCCGCGTCCTACATCGAGTGCTCCGCTTTGACTCAGAAAAACCTCAAGGAGGTCTTTGATGCAGCCATCGTGGCTGGTATTCAGTACTCGGATACCCAGCAGCAACCAAAGAAATCCAAATGTAGGACTCCAGACAAGATGAAAAACCTCTCCAAATCCTGGTGGAAAAAATACTGCTGTTTTGTATAGGGGTTGCAAGGACCTGAGTGCTGCTCGGAGGAAATCAATAGAGGCTATATTAGCTGAAATCTCAATTTGTGTCGTCTTGAGTGTATAGTGTAGATCTGTATGTATGTGTATATGTTGCTACTGGATAACTTGGTTGCCCTTTCAAGGATTGCAGAAGGATTCTTAGTTAAATAATTGCTATATATCAGGTCTGGCACTCGGTTTTGTGACCAGAACTTCTCATTAAGGAAAAAGAAAGCACCATGTGTCTGTGAGCGTAGAAGGATTTGTCCAAAGGATTCAACTTCTTCTGTTGTAAGGTGTATGTGATGGGGAGGAGAGCAACAGAGGCCTTCACTGCCAGGGCTTTGCAGGAGGAACGCACAAGCAATGGAAATGTGGAGCTCTGTACGTGGACGATCAAAGGGAAAAATAACACTGTGCCTCCTAACTGACATTTGTAGCTTTAAAACCCCACTCCTGCTCTCTTTGTGTCTTCCCAAGCCAGTGCTCTTAGGGATCACTTTTAAAAGGGTATGCAAGAGGTGTAATCTATACGTAAATGCCATGGTTAAAAAGGTCATGGGTATACCTTCAGCTTGTGTTGAGGGAACCTAATCCCTTATGGAGCTGACATCTCATTTGTTGCCTCCTGACTTTCAGAAAGTCCTTTTTGTCCTCCTTCCCCTGCCTTTCCCAGGAAGCTGAGTGGAAGCCCAAAAACATGACCAAGCTTTTTAACTCGCTACCTCGAGCAGTGGTGATTTCCTCTGTGTTTTTGCAGACATGACGACAGTTCATCTATTTCAGCTCAAAGGAATGTAAATACTGTTGTGTTGGGGGTTTAAATTTTTTTTTCTAAGCGATGTAACAAATACCTGTGCAGCACCATATAAACCACATCTGGTTTTAAGTCTACAGCCAAGGATTTAAGGATGCCCCACTTTACCTTTTAAGGCTGCTAAACAAATAACAAATCAGGCAGATTGAGATTTATAACAAACTGGACTCTAGAAACTGAGGCTGCTGTGTCCTCTTCATGATGCTGTTTCCAACCAAGTTAATGTTTCCCTTCTAAAGGCAACAGTCACTTGTGGTTGAATCTGGTCCAAGCTCATAGTTGTGAAATTGAGGCCATCCCCAAAATGTAACTGATAATTCTTTTTTTTTTTTCCAGATCAGTCCAACAGATTAATTAAAACATGCCTAAAATGTAGCTGAGGGATCAACATAGAGCTGAGTGTGACCTGTTCTCTTACTGAATCTGGTTCCCACTGAACTCTAAACTTAATTGCAGTTCTAGTGAGTTAAAGAGACCTGAATGATAATGTGACTCTCTGCAAGGATCAGTATTTAAACCTGTTCTGCAGAGGACATTTAGTTTGTGCTGTCTGTCTGCCTTTTTATGGCCACAATTACTTTTTTCCCTTCCCTAGATAGTTCAAGATCAAATTATACTTCTTTTTTTTTTCCCTTTGGCCCTAGCCTCGAAGTGACCTTTTCCTTATTCTTAAACTAAACTGTAGTGACAGAAGGCCAGAACCTTTTTTCATCAGAAATGAATCAATGCCTGATACAGAGAACTGTGGAGGCTGTTTGGGTTGATAAAGCTGACCACAGTTTACCTCCTGGCCCATTAAGGAAAATGACACTATGTAAATGGATTCTGGGCTGTTGGCATAGGCTCCACAGACAGTATTTTTTCCGGTTCTGCAGAAGAATGAATGCAGAATGGGTAACGTTCCATCACTGAAAACTCGAAAATGGAATGGAAATCTTTGCCTAGGGCCTAATTCAATAAAAATGTGTTGGCTTCTGCACTGGAAGAGCCTGGAAAAACAGTTTCCATAGCACAGAAGCTGGATACATTTGACTTGGTTGCATCTGGTTGGTAATAGTTTAATGTTTACTGGTCCTGAAGTTAACATCTGAGCCTTTATATTTCTTACTCAAATGCTTTGACAGGATTTCAGATATGCAGTCATATCATGTTTGGAGAAAAACAAAGTTAGATTTCTCCTGGGTGCTTTGCTTCTCTGTAAAAAACAGTCTTGGTCACTCAAAAATGTGGGTTTGAGGAAGAGACAGGCTGGAATCTGAGCAGCTTCCATTTACAGAAATAACAACATTTCCTCTGCAAGATCATACTGCTTGGTATCATGCTGAACTGGAAGCAGTAGGTTATACTTTAAGCAGCCTGTTTCATAGTCTGGAGTAGCATTACTTTTGAATGTAGCCAGCTGTGACTGTTTCTGAAGATGTGATTTATATACAACTTGTTATAGCCCTTTACTAGGTGTGTGTAAACTGAGGTCTAATAACTCTATGGATACTGCTCTATGTGGGGTTACACAGGGTCTAGGTTTTAGAAATCTTACTTTTAAAATTACCAGTATTTTACAAGCATAAATGAGGGGGAGATATCTCTATGTAGTCTACAATCTGATGTGCCTTATAAAAAAACACTCTCTTCTGTTTTCTATGTGTAGGCTATATTCCAAAAGAAATATTTCATGTGAGAATGATATAAATGAGGTATTTGGAAATAAATTCTGACCTGTGTATCTTTCTGCCTCTGCGGCCTGCTTGAGGAGGCTGGAGGGCAGTCCCTTGCCCATGCACTGTGCTAATACTCAGCAAAATACTGGGACTGTGCTTCCAGTGCCCCAGCAAAAGGCCTCTGCCCAGAAAATACAGCCTTTTCCCTGCACTGCCCTATCCCCAGGGGTCTGGCTGGGTGGGAAGGGTACAATGGCAAGCCTTCTGTCTCCCTGCAACACAGCATCTTGCTGTGGCTCTGTGAGGCATGGGCAAGCTTACTGTGCCTGGCCCTGAAAGTGGGGTGTCAGGGAGCACAGCACAACTGGGGTGGTTTGCCTGCTGCTTGTTCTGCCGTATGTGTCCTGGGGGAGCCAGAGGGCATTTTTAGAAAAGCAGAGCCTTCTTCCTTTTAACACTGTAGGTCTTGCCACTCCTTTCTGGATCCTGTGCCTCATGCCAGGGCCAAGCTAAGTGAGGTTTGAGGGTGTTCATGCCCAGGAGCTGGATGGCTGTGGCACAGAAGCCTTCCACCCTTTGGTGCCACTGTGTTAGCTGAGTGGGATAGCATCTAGACCTCCAGGCATTCCCACGGATTCAGTGTCCTGCTCCAAAACTGCTCCTGACAGGGAGCTTTTTGCTCTGGACCAGCCAAGGTTTGTAAACTGTCCCCGTTGTGTTTGTTTTTCTGGGAGCTGAGAGAAGGCAGGCATGCTGGGGGTGGCATACCAGGTTGCCCTCCCATGCCACCTGTCTCTTGGGTTATGAGGCCAAGGCATTTTCAACCATGGGAGTGCACACAACCTGCACGAAGTAGAGGAAGGAGATCAATGCACAGTTCCTCTTTCTCATGGTTAATTCCTCACTGGAACAAAGCCTTGGCTTCTCCTCCTCTGTTAAATGCCAGGCTGGGCACTGCAGGGAGGCTGGTTCACCTGGTTGTGCCTGCAGCACAGTGGCCCTGCCCCAGACCCCAGCCTGCCAGCAGGCTCCTATCTGGTGATACCTGGTGTTGAGTCACCAATGCCTTTGCTGGTGCCTTTGGAGAATCGCTTCTGTGGGGTTTCTGTGCTGCAGGCACAGAAATGTGCTGTGCTGGAGACCGAGTCACCCCACCTGTGCATGCTGACTTTGCAGAAAAAAGGCTGTGCTAACTTAGAGTCCAGAACCTGCTGTTGCCATGTCCTGGCACAAAAATCCCTCTGCTACCTGTGGGGCATTTATTTTCTGCTGGGGTGGGCTGCTGTCTTGTGCATCCCGGCATGTGAGCAAGGCTAAGCCAGTTCAGGTCGTCCTTTACCCCACAGTAACTTTGTGCCTGGGTGTGCTGCTGTGATCAAAAGGCTCCCTCAGCTGCCCTGCTTCAGATACTGGATGGGCCAGCAGCTGAGGCTGATAAGGGCATACTGAAGTCAGCCCACCGTACTTAAGGTTTCCCAGAAATGCTGAAATAGCTGATGGTTTGTCATGGATGGAAATTCCCGAGAGGACTTCATTTTCTTTCATATGAAATTAAACTGCTAGGAATATTTTTTTGTTGTTGTTAATGGAGAAAAAAAGTCACTTTTACCTGTGTTAGTGGATTGGAGATAATTCTAGGGTAGGATTGAAGGTTGACTAGAGCCAAGACATTGACAAATGTGACAATTTGTCTTTAAAAGGTGTCTGTAAGGACACTTCACCACACTCTTACTTTGCTTTTGATTTTCTTTCTAGACACCAGTTACTGACCACAGAGAGGGGGGCACTGCTGCAGGAGATGAGGTTTTTGTATGACCACATGGAGCTGACCTAATGTTGTCATATGTATCATGCTTAAACACCGAACCCTGCTGAAGCATGAGTGCCCCTACAATGGAGTAACTTTTATGAGCTGTAGTAATTGATGTGCTCAGGGGTTTGTACAGAAGAGATCTCAACTTCTGCCTTTGGTGTTGCCCTGGCATGCAGCAAGGTGAGGAGAGAGGAAAAACAACTGCTCAGGAAAGAGTGAGGCATTATAAACCTCAGGAGAACTGGCAAAGGGACTCCAGGGCAATGGGGAGCAATAGACACTACTTTTACCTACTTTAGTCATAAGCAGATTAAAAGCACAATTAGAGTAATGCATGAGGAAATGAACAGCCCCAAGGAGGGCTGTTAGGTATTAAAATACAGCCTTTTCTTTGGGAAGTCTCAAAGCTGTGGATAGCTGGAAGCTGGGAGGAAAAATCACTGTACACAATAGGGGAAAATCACTCAGCATTTGCTTGATTCTTACATTCTCTCCTTAAGCATCTGTGCTGACTAGAGACAGGATGTGGGATGAGGTGGACCTCTAGCATCAGCCTGACTGTCCCAGTCCATTTAATGTTTTTGAAAGAGCAGGATGGGTTTCAGCAGGGCCCCAAAATCCAATAAGACCTCCTGAAGCCTTACCTTCCCATATTGCTGGCAGCCAGCAGGAAAATATAATGGTTGAGGCTTGTTCATTATCCGGTTAGTGCAGTCCTCTATGAATAACCTGGGGAGCAAGCAGTTGTGTAATCCAATGAATTTTACCATCTGAGGCAGAGTATTCTTCAGCACTGCCGATTTATTTCTCCACAGTTTTAACAGGATTAATAGATCAGTGATGTGTATGAAAAAAGGCATAAAACCTCAGCTTGGAGCAGCTTCTTAATCAGCAAGGGAAATGTGTCTAGAAAAGGAAGCATGAGGAGCAGCCCTGCTGATCTGCAAGGGACTGTACCAATCTGAGGAGCTCTCCTGGCTGAAGGAGACCTGTGTTAGACACTGATTCAGACTAGTGCTGAAGAGTGTCCCCAGGCATCTGTTGTTCCTTAGGTCTGTGCATTTCGGTTGGATCCTGATATTATTTGGAGGCAAAGGAGGAATCATTTCACTCAGGTCAGCGGAGTTGCCGACCTGTAAAACTTTATGTAGCCTGAAAAAGACTCAGGCAGGGATCCCTGTTGGGCTTCTGGCATTGCAGGTACACTCATAATGACATTGCCTTTCTGTGGCACTTTCCCCCTGGCTTCACCGGGAGGGAAGAATATTGATCCTCTCCTGCTGCTCAGACTTTTGCTGGTCTCTGTGGTCCCCTGGGATGAATCGCCCTCATACCTATCTGATGTTTCTCACTCCTGGTCCTCAACTCATTCAGTTAACTCCAATTTTCTAAAGCCCTTCTCTCTAGGAGGGTAATTTTAGCAGCAGTGGCCGATTTGGGTTAATATAGATGGGATAAATATGGCATGGGGTAAAGCATGGTCCTTGTCCAGACCGCTGCTACTTTTTGTATCATGATGGAACATCCCTGGCCATGTGTATGCCCTGGGCTCTCTGTGGCCACCTGGCCTGTGTGCCTGATCATGGAATCACTTAGACTGGAAAAGACGTTTAAGATCAAGTCTAACCATTAACATAGGACTGCCACATCCACCACTAAACTGAAGCAATGCGGAGAATAAATAGACTCCACAACTAAGTTTAGTTATGAAGTGGGTATGTATGGGAGCCCTGGCACAAGTGAGATAGCTCTCATAAGGACTTGTGCCCCGAGCCTCGGGCTGTGCCACAGCTTTATTCACAAAGCTATTCCATATGTAAGAGATTGCACAACTTTCTCATGCATATTCAACCCCTGGCCCCGCCTGTCCTCACCTCGTATGGTAATCAGGTCCACGCCCTTCTGGGCATGCCTTGTTGGCTCTGGTGGTCGTACGGGGGTCTCTGGTGGTCTCTGAGGCCGAAGATTTTGTGGTCTTCCTCGAGGATGAACTTTTGAACCCCTTCTCCTCTCGCATGCGCTTTTTAGTTCCTCGGTCCTTATCTGGGTACTCCATGGTCTTAATGAGCTTGGAGACAGAGGGGTTTCTTTATCTGGGCTTTTTGTATCTCCTGATCTCCTCTTGGTATTGTTTTCTATGCAAGAAACCTTAGAAATTTGCATTTTCCTATGCCCTTTGTACCATGGCAGGGGTTTCTTAAGTAGAAAGGTTAAACTTCAACCCAGAGTTCCACAGACTATACCTTAAATGCTCAATTCATAATGTTATTTTAAGTAAACTCCAAAATCTCTATTTCAGTACCATATCCCTAAGTGCCACATCTGCACATCTTTTACGTATCTCTAGGGATGGTGACTCCACTGCTTCCCCGGGCAGCCTGTTCCAGTGATGCTGGCCCCTGAGATGCTTGTTAACAGTAGCAGAAAACAAATTCCAAGTGAAAATGTGACTTTTGTATTTGGCATTTCCATTTTCAAGTTGCTGATGGAGTGAGAATGCATGCATGGTATCCTGCCATTTGTCCTGGCAGGCACTTGGTCTTCTGTGGTTCAACAGGGATAATAGCACCATAAAACAGCTGTACCATTTTCCTTTGCCTTGCTACACTTCATACTCTTACAGTAGAGAAACGCTGAACAAGATTTATCTGAGGGCAGTGCTTGGGCTGTAGCCCCTGCTCCATCACCCTCTCTTTCCACAGCCGCCCCTCCCCTGCATTCCCCTAGGCAATTTTCTTTCTTATTTTTAATTGTAAACGTCATGTTGCCCAAAGCCTGATGCTCAGCATTTTTCTACTGCCTGTGTCCCATTCTTCCATCTTTTGAGCTCTGTCATGGCCTTTTCACATTTTAATTACAAGCTCAGCAGGCTTCAGGCTTCCGTGTTCCTCAGGGCTGAGAAAAACCACTCCTTTTATTTTTTGCTCGTTTTCGCATAATCTACAACCCACACGGGTGAATCTGGGGAGATGACTGGCACCCTGTTGCAGAGCAAAGACTGAAGAAGATTGGGTTGTGATAGTCTCTCCTGCTGCTCGCTGTTGTGGTGGTGATAAGGCTGCTCCAAATGCAGGGGCAGCTGTTGACTTCTTGGGGTCAGGGCGCCTGTATCTGCTGGACTACAGGCAGAGCCCTGGCCATTTTCAAAGGGCTTTGAAGTACCCTCTGACAATCTCCTCTGGGAGATAAGGGATTGCAGGGAGAGGAAGGTGTTCCTGGAAACAGCTTTAACAGCACATATATTTATCTAGGCTGGGTAACCCAGAAGGAGCCCAAAACCTGGGCTGCAGACACCTGAGGAGATATACAGGGATTTAAGCAGAAAATGCAAAGTGATGCCAAACCTTGGGGTTCCAAAGTTTAAATCAATCAATTTTCTAGCATCTGACTCAAGTCTGCAACTGAACAAGGTATTCATGGGTATATCCCTCTCTCATCCTTTCAGTATCTACATGGAGCTGTTACTCATGGATTTGCCTTCTCCCTCGCAGATGTGGCTGTTGCTGCTCGTGTGGTTGCCCAGGACAGCCAGGCCCAGAGGTCCTACACCTCTGGGTGTAGAGAAGTATTTTGTAAAAACATATGTGCTTTTATTTGTTTTAAACAGAGCTCCCGTTCATTCCATCACATCATCTCTAGCTCCAGCATTGTAGGAGGTGGTGAAGAGCAGTTTACAGGTAAACAGGTGGCCAGGTGACCAGGAAAATGTCACCGTGACTCGACTGACTGCCTCCTCTGTTTTGTAAACCACCATTGGGTTTGCTTTTTTCCTCCTCAGCTGAAGAGTCACAGCTTTTATATAACATCTCCTCATAGAAGAGTTTCTCCATTCTCTCAATCATTTGTCTGTTGTCCCTTTGGGTCTACCCTAGCCCCACTCCTGAAGGACAGAGAGCAGAGCTGCAGGCATAGTCTATAATCCCATGTTTTGTTATTCAGCACTCTTCCTGGTACTGCCCAATATTTTACTGGTGGTGTTTCAACAAGTTTTGGTGTTGAAACTTATCCAAAATTTTTGGGAAATGCAGCCATCCTGTCCCTGAGACCTCTCTTATCCACAAAAATGCCTTTACCTCGTAGAACAGCAGCAGCTTTCCAGAAGTATTTCCCTTCAGAGAAGACAGACTGACACTTTCCCAACAGACCATATTGTCCATGTGGTCCATTATGTTTCTCTTTATTGCAGTATCTGCCCTCTGTGTGAACATATGGGAAATAGTCTGTTGTGAGAGTGCTACCAGCAAGGAGAAACTGCCCAGGGTGCTTCTGACCCAGAATTTTAATGGATCTATGATCTTGACAAATATGAAAGTCAAATGACTGCTTTCTACATCATCCCCTCCATCAGGAGGACACAGATAGTGAAAATTTCCTACGGTACCACAGTACTATAAGGCTCCAGCACCTTCGGCCAAGATTTTCAGGTTTGTCACTTTGGTGGGTAGCCCACCAGGGATTGTTGAATAGTTTCACTGATCACTGACCCTGTGGAAATCAAGTCCCTCTATCATTATTCCAAGTCTGATTGTATTAATCTCCAGTTGAATTTTGCCTTTAAGAGACCACAATTTTTTTGTGGTGCCTCAGGCGGGAGGCAGAGCAGCAGTACAAAATAATGTTTCCTGCTGAAGTTCTTTGAGAAAGAGGTCTTCATGTCCTTCTTCAAAGTATAACTTAAACTTATTTTGACTCATTGGGCAAATATTTTGTGCAGAACGTGTCACTTGCCCAGTTAGAATGGATACTCATTACATTTTGTAAAAATTACATTAAAAATGTTCCCATCATAAATTTGGCAGTTGTGCAAATACAACATCTATGTTGGCAAACCAGAGAGCAGATTTGGCCTAGTAATTTCCAAATATTCCTAATTTTCTGGGAGATTGAGATTTTCAGCAATACACAACTGCTGTTGCTTGACTTCAGGCAATGGGGACACTTGATATACTGTTGCTCTAGGCCAGGAAACAATGGAGAATGATATTATTATAGCTGCTGCCTTTAGCAGGAAAATGCAAAAGAAGCAAGCTGGATTCTAACCTGATTTTTAAAAAGGTGAAACTTCCTCTTTTTGCATTGGGAGCTTACTGTCAGGATGCAGACAGCAGCCTAGGGATGTGAGCAGACATTTTACCTTTGTGAATCCAGAGAAGCAACTGCTACATTCAATGCTTTTGGGAGCAAAGCCATCAAAATACTGATGAGAAACAAAGGACAGGAGGCAGTTGGAAAGCCTGATGATGGAAGGGTGCCTTGAAAAGCACCGTTATTGTTAGGGATCCAGGCCAGATTTTTGGAGTTCTTCATCTGAAGGGTCAGCTAAAGCGGTCACTAAACCCCTTTAAAGTGCCACAAATCCATCCTAATTGAAACCAGGTGGTTCTGACTGGAGGCTGCATTTGCTGGTAAAGTTTTGGCGTAAGCCAGGACTGGCTGACCAGGAAGCAGCCCCAGATTCTCATTGATCTGCCACAGTTCAAAGTGAATCCACTTGTCCCAGCAGCTTTCTTATGGGTCCTTTGTGTCACTGTTCTATGCAGCTGGGGTCTTAACGTTTATGAGGCTTGGAATGTTGAATTGTGCTTTGGATGCAGAACACCACAGAGGAGAGACTGGTGTAAGAAATGGAAGTGGCACTGGGTAGGGCCTGGGCTGCAACCAAGCAGTGCCCTGGGACTGCTGGGGCTCTTCACAGTCCTGACGTTGTTATTTCTGTAATGAACAGGATAAAAAGGTGTTTGAGGCTAGGAAGTGCTAGATCCTAGGGTCCTGGTTTAACACAAGCCCCCATTTCCTCTGTAAACCAACCTATTGGCGTCAGAGGCGTGTTTCCACTGGAGGACAGCAGTTGCTGCACAGGTTCCTATTCATTTCCCCCTAACACTGTATTTCTCACCCAGGCACTTCTGTTTCTGATGATTAGGAATAAAGGTGACAAAAATATAGCACATTCTGGTGTTTACAAACAGCTTTGTCTCGCTGGGTTGATGAGAGTGGAGGTTCTCAGGACATATTGTCCATAAAATCCCCATAATGGAAGGGCTTGGAATTGCTCTTTTTTTCCCCATTTCTCTTTTCCTATTCTAGATGATGATTTTATTCCCAAGAGCAATATCCCAGACTGATAATTTCCCTGGATGCTGCAACCAGGCTGGAACTTCTGTTTCAAAGACTCTTCCATTGTCTCCTGCAGGTCTCCACAGCTAAAACACATCACCTCTCAAAAGTGAACACTTGAGTGGGAATGTCATGGGTTGCAGTGTAAAATATAATCAGGGGTGTGTTATACCCCTGATTACCATCCGTTGGAACTGGGATGGGGGGTAGTGATGTGATCTTCTGTTGATAAGCCAACTGATAAGAAACCATCAAGAGCAGTTTCCTTATCTCTTCCACTCCCTCCAGGGATAGGTCTTCTGCTAATGGGCCATTAAGTCCACTGATAAACTCCCATCATCCCATTGGGAAATGCTCCAGCCAGGGGGAGGAACCAAGCCCCTCTACCTGGATAAAAAACCTGAGACTTGGAACACCAAGTCAGCCTTTTCCACTGGACTCCCAGAGGAAGAACAGGCCCATCCATCACCATTGGACCTTCAGCAGAGGGTTGCACCTTTTCTCCAGGATCACTGCTTCAACAGAGCCACAACTGCTACTCCAGGAGGACTGCAGGCACCATTGCAAGTAGACTGCTGCCAACACCCTGACCAACAGGGTGTCAGGTTGTATTCTGACTTTGTCAGTGGTTTTCTTTCTCCTTATTGCATGTATTTTGTTTCCTTTTTGTTTTATTTTCCCTTTTTCTAATAAATTGTATTTCTGACTTGGGGTGTCTCGCTGGTTTTGCTTCTCAAACCAGAACAGGGAAAATGTGTAATAAATAGAATGGTAACATTGATGGTGTTCATTTGGAAAAGGAGATAATCTTTGTTTGCACCACCACATGTTAATGGGTGAAGCATCTGTAATGTTTACTTAATAAAGCTGGTGCTGGATTTGTCTCCATTGCCTAGAAAATCCTCTTTAATCTTGTGAAATGCTATCTCTGTAATAAGACATATATCATGACCTGCATCGCTTTGCTTTTCCCCCTCTATTGTCTTGATCCGATGTGGTGCAAATTTGCAAATATTTATCAGGATTAAAGCATTAGGCTTGTGTGAGGGGGAGAAGCATCATGTAATGTGAAAAGAAAAAGAGACAGAATTTATTGAATAAATATGCTTCCAGACACTTTTTACTCAACATTTAATGTCTTTTGGTTTTACTTCTCCTCCAGCAAGCTTTGCACCCAGGCAATTCATGCGTCCACCTTTTTATACCTGCTAATAAAAATTAGATGTTGTTTGGTCCTTTTGGGCTGCATTTTGACACAAATAAAGACCTGATTTATCTGTGATCCATTTGGTGGTGTTTAGAGGTGGAATTGCTCTTTCTGGATAGCTCAGAAAGGCTATGCTTTGTATGCTTTTCTAAGCAGGCAGATGGGGCTGCTTATGTGAAGAGAAGGAGAGTTTAGATGAAGAGGGAGAAAGGTGGGATTTTCCCTTTGCAGTCTGGTGCTTGGCCTACAGACTCAGGTCCCAAATCTGCTCCTGGTTACATTGTGTAACTCTAAAATAACTTGATTTACAGCAGCCCACTCTGGATTTAACTTGGTGTAATTGATGGCAGAGCCTGGTCCTTATTATTCATTCTCCACCCAGCCAGTTTAAAGGGTCAGTGAAAATATCTGAGGAACAGAACTGCCTTTGATCTTTGGTTTAATATTTCTGCTATGTTTTACATACACAAAGAGCTATCATGGCCTTTTGCTAAGATTGTTTGGCAAGGAGAGATGTGAAGTAGCCCTTGTGATCGTGAGGAAGCTCTGGAGTAAATGAAGTGTAAAGTAGAAATCAGTGAAAGAAGAAAATGGATTTCTCCTGCTGTTATTCCCACTAGTAAGGCTATATACAGGTAAAGGAAAGAAAAATGGTTAATGAGTACACAGCCTCTTTTTTAGATCTTTTCATTTGAAATTGTTGGTTTGCAGTGACACAGAAAATGACATTGTAAACACCAAAACTGTCACTGTAATACACAGTGGGGTGGTTGCACCCAGGAATTCACATTTGCCAGCACATACCCTACACCTGCAATACGCAGTCATTATTCTAAGTACAGTGGGGAAAAAAAAAAAGAAAAAAAATGGCGTTTCAGTTTACTGTTTGCACATGCTAACTTTTGTGACATTGGTGGTGATATTTAATTTCTCCACTGTCCCAGGATGTAACAGGAAATATCAAGAGGGTTACAGAGAGGTGATGCACATATCTGCAACATCTGTTCCAGATATTCACCAGGGCCCAGCTAATAAGTTGTATTTGATGCTATCTGAGCATAACTTGTTTTTCTTCTTTGCTTTGCAACTCACCTGTAGCAAAACAACGGATGGAGAATTGAGAGCTGTTTTTCAATATCTCATGAGAAGCTATGCAGCGTGGTTTCCCTGGCGTGCCAGCAGCTCAGGTTTTCCTTTGGATCTTCTTCAAATCAAGTTATCAGCCATGAGAGCAACCAGTGGTCAGAGGGTCAAGATTAACCCTTAGGACTGTTTTAACAGACTTCAAGATATTCCCATTACCCAGCAAGTCTCCAGGCCAGACAGACTGTGGTGGCCACTATGTGTTTTGAGGCATCAAAGAGGAATGAAGGTCTCTGTTAGGATTGTCAGAGTTTAAGCTGGGTGCAGATTGTGCAAATAATTTTGTAATGGTCCAAGGGCTCAGCTCTTAACCAGCAAGGTGGGAGCAAACATGAGATGGGAAGGAAAACAGCACATAAGCACAGGGAGAGAAAGTCTTAGGCAGTGAAAGGAGTGGGCTTGGGCTTCAGAAGTGTTTTACTTTTAAATCCCTATCCCTAGTTAGAGAAAACTCATTACCACTTTATGTTGAGATATCTGTGAGGGACCTGCCTGCAAAATGATAGTGTCCAGGAAAAAAAATGAAATGAGCATACATTTTCAACTAATTCCTTGTATTGATCAGAAAAGGAGGCTGTCTTTAAAAGCTGTTCCACTCTTTCAGCTGAATACATACCAGGAATGAAGAGCTCTTCAGGTATGCATTGACATTTTTATCCATATAAAGCACTGCTGCCCCATTAAAAAATCCATGTATCTGGTGTGTGTGTGTGCAAATTTTGTCTGCTTCTTTTGCATATTCTTTCCATGACTTGTTGATATTCAAGCTGGAGCTGTGGAAAATTGGCTATTTTTCACTTCACACAGGGAATTAATTATACTTTTGCCATTCTGACTTGCAGAATTCATGCCAGATAATTTTCGTGTAAGATTAGGGGATTAAGCAAACCTATGAAGAGCCAAACAGCTCCACACGCCCCCATAATGAGGGACAGGCAATCAGAGGACAATTAATGTCCTCAGGATGGTTTGTGTATTTTGGCTTGCATCCAAGCACAAACATGATAATGCCTGGAAAAAAACACATTTGTCCACAGCCTGTGCCAAATTTTAGCTTGAAGCCCATGAATTGTTCCATATGTGACGAACTGATAGGACAACCCCATGGACAGACCCATGGGTCTCTGCTCACGGAGCGCTGGGTGAGCAG
The DNA here is from genome assembly GCA_013400575.1 of Peucedramus taeniatus. Classification (NCBI taxonomy): domain Eukaryota; kingdom Metazoa; phylum Chordata; class Aves; order Passeriformes; family Fringillidae; genus Peucedramus; species Peucedramus taeniatus. The sequence continues at coordinate 118,547 of WBNO01009846.1, forward strand.
CAGCAGACCCTCTGGGTGAGTGAGATGCCTGCAGCCCTGCTTGCTCATGTGTCCTGCAAAAAGACACCCATCCTGCTCAGGAGAGGCTGTCAGCAGCATGTGCCAAGCCCAAATTGCCGGGGTCCCTGGGGTACAGCTGCACAGAGGACACCTACCAGTTCTAAGCTCCCTGCTTCGGGTGCTGCCCCAGCTTCACCCAGTTCCTGCAGCACTAAGTGGTCAAGGAATCCCCAGGGTGTGCTGCACACACCCTGCCCACACAGGCCAGGAGAACAGGGGGGCACTGCCTCACCTGGAAATACCTGAAATACCTGTAGACCACAGGTGCTCCCTCACTACAGGCTTACCCAGCACCCCCAGGGACCTTCCTTCCCTATACTCCAGCTTTTCCTCTCTGCCTCCTCACTCCTGGTCCTGCCTAACCTTGGCAGGGCAAGGGCTCACCCTGTCCTTCCCTCCCAGGGAATGCACGTCCTCTTTTGGACCGTGCAAGGGTTTGGGTTTGGACTGAAACTTTGCCTTGTGGGGCCATTCCTATGGTTTTGGAGTGGATTTTCCTTTCCAAGAATCTGCTCTCCAGTACAAGCACAGTGAAGAAATTTCCTCTTGTAACTAGTCCTTGAGCTTTAGAAAAAAAACAGCTTTTCTTTGAAAAAGGCTGGTTTCATTTGATAAGTATGTAGTTTTAAACACAAAGGCCAATGTGGGTTTTATGTCAGCTCTAAGAAACCACCATTTACCCTTTAAAGAACTTTCATTTACCTTCTAAAAACCTGCTCTATAGTTGAACCTGGAGGGCTGAGCAGGATTCCTCTCTCAGAATTCCAAAAAATATTCTTCCATGTTTCTCACAAGGATTTTGGACACTCCCAAAGAAGGATCACAGGCTCCAAAAAATGCATTGTATAGGATACCGTGCCCTGATCTCTGCCCACGATGCAGACCTGGCCTGTAATCCCAAAGTTTCCATTTCCCTTTGTGTAATCTCAACGTCTGCCTGCTTGGGGCGCACCAGTTTCCCGGCTAGCAAGGTCACTTGGCCAGGCCATGAGCTCGGAGATTTTAAGCAATTGTTTCTTTGCAGCCGAGTGTGTGCGTGCTCATCCATCCCCTGCGCTCCCAGTCCTTGCAGAGCCGAGCACGCAAACACCAAGCAGACATCCCCAGGCATTTTGATCTTTGTTTCACCCAGCCTGAGCACACACGGGTGAACACACACGAGTCACAAGTCAGTGACCTGTGCAGGAAAGTCTCTCCCAGGCCTCATGGACAGAAGTGGCTGTCAGTGATTTAAAGCTGCTGTCGGCAGAAAACAAGGGGGCGATGGCTCCATTGCCCTGCACACAGCAGGGAGCGAGGGAGCAGATATCAGGCTCGAGCAGGCCTCGCTTTGTGTCAGCAATGACCGCAGGGTCACAGGATGATTCTGTTATTAAAGAAAATAAATTTGGGTAACTTGGGCAGTTATCCTCCAGCGAGCTGTTTGAGACTGATTGATTGGCCCACAACTGGTACCGGGAACATGAGGGCTGTCTGACCGACTGCTGCTTTTACAGCCCTACTTCTCCTTCTCCCTCATCTCCACTTTGTTTTCTTTAATAGATGAGCAGAATAAAATGCAGGTGAACTCTGTGAACTGCAAACAATGGGAGCTCAAAGCTTCTTGAATTGAGACATTCAGGGGCAGCACAGTATGTACTTTGTGCTGGGGCAGGGATTTGGTGCCTCTGAAGGAAAGTAAGCCACTTGTTTGGGGCACGCACAGCATCAAAGAAAATAAAATGATAGCATTTGAGCGAAGGGAAGGGAAGGGAAGGGAANGGAGAAAGGAGAAGAAACCAAATGTGAGCTCTGGCCCATGATCATGGAAGGGAAATCAGCCCCTCCAGACTCTGCTCAGTGACTGCAGCATGGCACAGCTTGGAAGGAGATAGCAGCTTGAGGACTTGAGAGTGCTGAGAAGAGAATTAGTATGTGAATGCACAAAAAGGAAAAATCAAGGTGATAGGGGAGGTTTCTTCAAGAACTTGTGTAGAGGAAGGGATGTGATTAAAAGAACAAAAGAGAGGAAGACCTCTACAGGAAGTAAGCACATGTTTTCTAGGCTTCTCAGTGTAAACAAGAGCAAAAAACATGCCAGTGTTAAATTGGGTAACTGGGAGCTGATGGGTTTCTGGATATAGACCACAGTTTAATATAACTTTAAAAGAAACTCAGTAGTGTATGTAAATGGGGAGGTAGACTATATTGCCCATGAAATAGCTTGGAGAGTCTGGAGAGACCAAGAAATGTAGCAGCAAAGTTCTGTATCAGGAAAAAGAATAGTAAAATGAAGGATGGTACTTAGAAGTTTGTGTCCTACCTGACTGAGAGAGCAAGAGGGATGCAAAACAATCAAGGAGAAATGCAGGTGGAAGAGAGGAGATTAAAGGCACTTCTGTCATACAGGACACCTCCTCCTTCCCAGTGTGAGCCTGGCCTGGGGCATAAGGGTGAACATTTAACAGGATAGAGCCTGTATTAATAGCAGGGACTGTTTGGGCTTCAGTGTCCAGGCACAAACCACAGCAGTCCAGTGTGAAAAGCAGCCTGCATGCCACCTGCTGAGGACTGAGAAGAACATCCCTATGACAAAACATCAAGGAGGAAAAGGAAATATCTGTTGTTTTCTTGACATAGGAATGGTATTTTTATGCACTGGACATTGCCTGGAGTCTCTAGAAACTTGGGGAAAGTCATTATCACTTCCATCTCCTCTGGACAAGGGGGAATTTGTCACTGGGAAGGGTCTGCCCTCCCCAGGCATGGGGCTGCAGAGAGAATTTATTCCCTTAGCACTGGCCCCTTAACATCAGCAGTAATGAGGCGAAGCGTATGATCTCTGAGTTGGTAAAAACCTATTTAATCATTGCATTCCTCAGAATGTATTTCAGGGAAAGCCTTAGGTATTCCTGCTGCCTTGGGTACCACAACAAGGTGGGTCATTTTGTTGATGTGCAGGCAGTGTTTCTTCATGCTGGACAATGGGCTGCTCTCCAGACAACAGGGAGGCCGCCAGGGTTGTGTTCAGCAAGCAACATTTGTCATCTTCTATGGGAATGGTGGTGTGGTGAACAACCAGTGTCCAGCAGAAATATGATAGTGAGGTGGAAAAAAATGTCCTCAGTCACCCAGTAGATGTGATAGACAGCTGTCACTGCAAAGTCACACTGTTTGTGACTTGAATGAAATAGAAAAATGGAAAGTAAGAGAACAACGATTCATTTTAGGCAAACATGGTGGAACTAATACTGGGAAAATCTAGTGGTGCTCATCACCTAGGAAAGAGTTAATTCCTGTACAAGCTTCTCCTCGCACAGGAGCTGGGAAGACTGACATCTCCCTCAGGCAATGATCAGCCATTTAGATTTTTTCCTGATGATGTAACAGTTGTAACATCTTGCACACCTTTCCTGGTTGGGGTGGTTATCTGCAGAACAGGAATGATACCCCTCACATTGCTCTGGTAGTTGCCATGATGCCATGAAACTCAGATGATTTATTTTCTTTATAATAAAGTCAATTTTTCTTTTTAATAAAATCAATTATTATTTTATTAATAATTTGTTGTGTAGCACTGTGGGCCACATTCTTGCATTTCAGCTATTCCAGCATGGACCAATTATATCAACATTTACGATATAAATGAGGGGTTGCAATGGAGGGAAATTAATCCAGTACTCCAAAAGTAGTGACCCTCACTGCATTGGTAACAGGACAGCAAATCCTTTCCCTGGTGTTCAGGAGACATGCTGGAAGGACATTTGTCTCCTACAGGCTCCTGTACCTATATGTATATACCTGCCCGCCTGTCTAAATGTCTAAAGTAAGGTGGAGCAGCTCAAAAAGCACTAGGCAACCAAATCCTCCAACAAAAGTTAAGGGCTGGGCTGCTTTTCCAGAATCAATTTATAGTTTGTGGAGGGAGGCGATCATTTTGTGATTGCTGTGGGCTATTTTAGGTATCTACCACAGGAGAAGATGAATTGTTTCCTGTAAATGCCTGTTTATCTCTTTGAACTGAACCCAGGGTGTCTGGCTCATGTGTAGATGTTACTCACACGTAAAGACATTCAGATGATTCTACTGCAAAGTCTGGGAAGAGACCACAGGCAAATTTCCCAGGAGAACTCAAGCCCTGTTTAAAAAAGAGCTAAATGAACAGGTTCTTAGGTCCCAAGGAAACAACTGAAAACATGGCTCCTACTGCTCTTGAAATGCTGCTTCTGTGTTAACTAAATGGTCGTGGAAGTCTTTGTTCCATCTTCCCTTCAGAAATGAAGTGTTGCTAGCTAAGCTGGAAGGGCAGTGCCGGCAGCACAAGCCCTTCAGAGGGTGTTGGCTGCAGCACAGACCCAGCCTGGCTATGGGGCATCTGCTCTGGAGCTTCACTGGCAATTTCACACAGAATCACAGAATATGCTGAGTTGAAAAAGAGCCACAGGAGAATCAAGTCCAGTTTCCAGCCCTGCACTAAACAACCCCCAGAAGTCACACCATGGGCCTGAGAGCACTATCCAACACCAGCATCATGCACAGCAAGATAGATACTATTTGAGGAATAGAGAAGGGTCAAAAAATTGAAAGAAATATTTTAAAACTTTGTTTGCCTGGGGCACCAGGATTTGTGGTCACAGTCTGAAAGTGTCCTTTTGAAAGCCTGTCTGATGACACCTGAGTGTGCCTCAGTTTCCGTTCTAGGACGGAGAGATCAGTACTCCCTGCCTGGGAAAGTGAGGGGAGGAAAAAATGTCTCTGACATAGTTACCCTTTTAGGGTCTGATAATGAGGTAGAAAATGCCCCGAGTACAAAGCCTAGTAGTTGTTGCTGGTACAGAGCTGAATAGAGCCCTTCAAGAAGTTAAGGGCATCTCTGGACCAGGATCATGGGATCACAGAATAATTCTGGTTGTAAGGGTCACCTGTGGACTCTTTAGACCAAGCCCTGCTCAAAGCCAGGCCAGCTTTGAGGTCAGGCCAGGTGGCTCAGGGCTTGATCCAGCTGGGGCTTGAGAGCCTCATGGGATGGAGACAGCACAGCCTCTGCTTGTCTGAGTTGACTGGTGGGTGAACATGGAGGCAAGAGAGACAGACCTGCCAGATGTGATTCCACTTCGGGAAAACATTAATGAGCCATAAGGCTGAAGGATTTCCTGTATTCAAGGAATTTGAATATTTCCTGTATTCAGGATTTTCCTGATTTCAAAATTCCATTCCCACTTCCAAGCCTGCTTGTCCCCAGTTTCTCTGCAAGACCCATGGTGCAGTGTGGTGTGGCATTACTGCTACTGTCTTGGTGCAGAGCAGTGGCTGGAATATATTCCCAGTAGACGTTGCAGGCTATCCTGACCTCACAATAACTATTAGACCTTGGTTTTATTAGTCTACTATTAAAATCTGGGTGTGTTAAATATATTAGAGAAAAAGTAAGGCTGGTATTTCTACTGCACAAATCAGCATGGTGACATGCAGACATGTTTTTAGAAAGAAAGCAGGTAAATAGAAGAAGATATATCCCTGGCTTCTGAGAGAAAAGAAATTATTTGTAGTGGTATATGATGAAAGCAATGAAATCAGATATTCCTTTTGGCTTCTTCTCTACTTAGACCTTTTTTTCTTCTTCCTAAATGAAAGCCCAAAATATTAAGGATTTATTCTGCAGGAGACTGACATTCTCTTCCTAAAGCCCTGAAGGCTTAAAAAAGTTCAAACCCAGACATTTGTCAAATGAAACATTATGTTCAGTTTGAAACTCAGTTTAAGCGCTGTCTGTGTTATCCCGTTACTGAGGCTTCCCTAAATCCCATTTGCACATCAGAGCTGAATATTGCCTTACAGATTATTATGGTTACTTACAGTGGCCTCTGACAACACTCCTACTTTAACAGTGTCTCATTCCTGCAAAAGGGATGCTTTCAGACAGGACTGGGGGAAGGAAAAAGAAGACTAGGAGTAGCAGCACGTTTTGGGCACATCTTCTGTATCTTCAGCAGAGACACTTTCATTTGGGGCCAAAAGTAAACCTGAAGACCATCATCCACAGGAGTTGTCCTGTAGTGCCAGCCTGCCACTGCCCAGCCCCTGCCAGTTCCTGCTTTCTCCACTATGATTTCTCATCTCTCCCTAGCTGTGACCTAAAATTGTCACTAGATACAGATTTGATCCTATGAGCTCTGTTCAAAGAATCTCAGGCTTTTGGTTGGTCTCCCGGAAAACAGAAATCCACCTTTACAGCTTGCTGCCTGCTCTCCATAGAAAGCTGAGATAAGGCCACCTTGCATGTTCCCAATATGTCTCAGAGCCAGCAGAATAAGCAGTCTCCAGTAATAGCTTGATTCTGTAATAGTGCAGCATGGTTTTGGACATGTGCAGCTCTACATGTGATGCTTCCAGTGATGGGAAAAGAGAGGAACTCTTTTCCCATCACTCAAAGTAGCTTGGCAGGGGATATGGGGAGGACCTCTCTGTCCCTGGTAGTGATGATGAGGAGCACAGCAAAGGTTCCTCTGAGCAACGTGGGGCCAGGAGCGCTTGCAGTTGCAGACAGTCTACCAGGGTGGGGTTTTTCACTGCCCTGAGATTCTCCTGTCATGTTCAGATTGTCACTGTTCAGCCCCATCCTCAGCTAGAGATGGAATAGACCTCAGCAGACATTTAATAGTCTTCAGCATTTTGAGGAGGGAAGGTAGAAAGGAGAAGAGGCTTCAAACTTGTCTTTTTGGCTCAGACAGCCTTTTTTCCATTTTGTCGTTGCACCCGGAAGACACTGGTCTGGCCTCTTTGCAGTATGCACATCCGCATCCACTTAGTTATTCCCTGTGGCAAACCCACCAACATGTGCACACATGCTTTCCTAAAGCTCACCTTCTCTGGGAAGTCAAAACAATGACCTTTACAAAGTCTTTCAAGATTCTCATTGAACAGCAAGGCAATTATAGCCAAATACTTGTTGATGTACTTGCCAGTGTACTTCAAAATTTCCACACAGTGGCTCTCAATTACAGTTGTCTTTCTAGGATGTGAGTTGCAATAATAACCACAGAAAATATGTGCATCTTGGATCAGTCCTTGGTTAAGGTGGCAGTAGAGAGTGGAGGCATCATGTTCTTCATGAGCTGTAGTGCCTCTAGGCTCACATTGAGAATGAAAGTGGAGTTTGGTCTGGCTGAGCCATTCTGACCCAATGTTCCTCCTGACTGGGCATATAAGTAGTAGCATTTAGGATCATTAGATCCTATTTTCATGATCTAAAGCCTTGACATTCCTATACTTCATGTTTAACTTTATCCACTGGAGAGACAAACATGCTGAGGAGATGCTTGGAGGAGAACCACGGGACTGTCAGAGGGACCAGGGCAGGAAATGTTTCCATGACACAAAGAGAAATTGGAGAAGGTTAAAAATTAGCTGTGTGAATTCTCTGCTGATATCAGTTGGCCTAACATAATGAAGCTGCATTAATTTACTCTAGGAAACATCTGACACTACTCTTTGTGCAGGACTGTGTTGACAGAGTAGCAGCCTCTCTGGGAGAGACAGGGAAGGTGTCTGTGTCCCATTCGGCACCGACCTTTTGCTGTGGACTTTGCATGCACATTTATTCCAGCCTCCACAGCAAGAGACAGTGAATTTTGCATATGTGAAAAATAATGAGTCTGGATGCAGAAAAGCCTTTGGAAGCCCTGAATCGCACCAAATTTTCTGGAAGTCTCCCCTAAATCTGGACCAGTACTCCTCAGTAACTTGTTCTGTAGATTTACAGTGTTTGCTGAAAAGAGTTTGTATGAAGCCTGACCAGCTGAAATAAGTCTGAGAATATCCCCAGCTTGCAGTGCTGTCATTAAACATTAACAGTGAGCAGCTGGGCCTTCCATGGGCTGCATGGACTTGTGCTCCTGTCACTGCTAGTGGAAGCAAGCTTTGCAAGGAGAGGGAAGAAAACACACCGTGGCATGCACAGTCCAAACCATGAGTGAGAGGAACAGAGGAGCAATGGGTTTACACTGGGACTGCCTATCTTTGCCTTTGAGGATGAAGTGGGAGGCATGTGTCCCTAAGATGAGAGGGATGGAGCTGTCTCAGGCAGCTATTCGTATTGCTTTGGTGTTCACATCACTTTCCATCCAGCTCAGCACTGCAGCAGGGTTAGGCAGAGAGGACATTTCACAGGGGCTCAGGTCCAACATGAGACAACAGAAAGAAAAATAAAGAAGAGGGGTTTCCTTGATGATATTTGAGATGGGAACCTTGTGGTGTCCCTGTGCTGTGCTAGGTGCTCCAAGGAGATTTGGGATGGTGCCCTTCCCACAGCAGGGCCAACACAGGAGGTCAGTGCTAGCCTGGGCACCTTTCAGGCTACAATTCACAGCAGGTAACATTGATTTTTGCCCTGTAGACCTCATTGCTCTGCTGCAGACAGGTGATGGCATTTGCTCCTACTCATACAGGACCGAGAGCATCTCTCCTTCCAACAGTCTAGATAGAGTTCAGCAGACAGCTGCACTAACTCCCTAGAAATCCTTCAGAAGAGAATTAGGGGGGAAAGGAGATGAAGATAACAAAGATAGACACAAAAGCTTAGGGGCTGAGAACATGAGCATCCCAAGTTGGATTTGCCATCTTGTGCATTGTTCTGTGGTGAATGCTCATGGGCATCCACTTGCTGTTAGGGCAAGTAGCTCAGCCAGCTAAGGAGCCTCCTATCACCTCTGCCATGATCTAACCCATGAGCATAGCTGCTACTGCAGGTAGCCATGGCACTGTGCCCATGGCTTTCACCTTCTCTTGGCTGTGCAGCCATACCTCTGGGATTGCCTTTGAAGGTCCCTTTGCAATCATCTCAGGGATGGAAATCTGGGGTCATGACCCTGCAGACCACCACATTAGCCTGTCCAGAGCCCTTACCAAATCCTCCTGCTGGCTTCTGCTTTGAGGCTCCGCACAAGCGCGAGTTGTACAGACTAGGGCTGAGGGCTGGTGGCTGCAAAGCATGTGACTTCACCCATGTTGATTATGGTGGGGACCTTGCTCCAAGGCTCAAAAAGGCACACACCCAGCCAGTGAGGCCATCTGCAGTTAGGTAACCAGTCTGAATATCTCCTGATGATCGCATGTTCAATGCCTCTCTTAAATGAAGTGGAGCTTGTTGATTCCATAAAGAGCTCCTGGTGACTGATCTTCTGTGGCTCAGGCAAAGAAAAAAAACTCCTGGGTGTAGATTAGTAGATTGATTTCACCTGGACTCTTCTCTCCAAGCAAGAACTGCTAGATACTGGCATCACATCCTTATTCATATAAAATATGCACAATTTGCCTTGTGCAGGAGTCACTTGTGGTAGTACTTCTCAACTTCACAGAATCAAATTGAGCTGGGCTCATGATGAGTGAGCTTTGTATTGATCCCAGACCCTGTCTACATAGGAACTTGACTCTGTTTCCGAAAGAAGCAGAATCCACTCTTTCTTGGAGTACATTTTCAGAATGTGTTGCCACAGCTGCACAGGTGGACAGATAGCTTCAGCAGAAGTTAATGAGAGACACGAAACTAAGAACTGCCAACCCCACCACTCAGAACACTAAGGTTTTGAAAATGTGTCCTGTCCCTTAACATTTTCTTTTCTTTTTTATATTTGTTTTTTAAGTTACTGGAGGTTTCTTGGAATGGTGACACATTTTTATAGACTAATATATCTATAAAATATCCATGTCTTCATGGATAGCAGAAAACACCAGAGGCTGGTGTTTTCCAGCCTATACTCAATTCATGCTAGAGCACAGGGGAAGGCAATACACAGGAAGTCTTTAAAACACAGGACAGGAGCACACGAGCTGATGAAATAATAATTGGAAGCTCTATTCATCAGGGTATTTAAGCATCTGACTGATTCTGACCAGAAAGAGTTCCACTCACTTCACTGGGATTAACCACAAGACTACAAAGGAATACTTTAAAGTATCCTGAAGAATCATGGCCTGAGCAAATAAAGATCATTAATTTGATTTTTTTTTTTCACGTCTGTGTTTCAGGACCCACACTTTGCTTGCTGGAGACTCTTGCAAAAGGTTGTTTTGCTGGCAAACCTGGAGTACATTTTAAAATCCTGTGTGAGGAGTCATGGAAAACAGATTTTAAATGCCCATCCTTGAGCAGCTGTGCCAGGAGATCTGGTGCCAGTAGGGGAAGAGTCCCAGTGTCATGTGATTTATTTGTTTGAACAACGTAGCTTGGATTTCATTAATTTGCAATCCAATATTTAATGGAATAAATATCCAAACCGAGTTCTGTTTTAGATACCTGATATATACTAGATGCTTAGATAATTTGTAAATCTGAAGAAATCCCAGTATTATCCAGGCTATTCCACCCACGGGAAAAAAGAAGTGAAATGCTTCCGTATCCTGAGAGCCACTCATTCAGTCACAGTAATAATACTTCAGTTTTCCAAATGCATCTTCCATTTCAAAGCACTTTTCAAATGCTAATTAGCTCTGACCATAACCTTGACAGAAAGGGAAATATTATCCCATACTAGACAGGTGAGGAAGACAAAGACCTAAAGAAGTTCCTTGCCCCAAGTCTCACAGAAATCAGTGGTGGACAGAGCTGGGGAGCTCTTTTTCCCTTTTGATTTTTTCAGTGTCTGGTCTTGTGCTTTAGCTGTTTGCCTAATCTGTGTCTAGACGCTGCTTCCTTGTCAGAACAGGGCCACTGTGGGGGCTGCCTCCCTGCCTCTGAGCACTGGGGTGTGCCCCTCCACAGCACCAGGCCACGCTGAGGTCACCCCTGGGTGGAGAAAGGAGACACTGACTGAAAGGGCTTCAGCCCCTGCTCAAGACCACGTGGACTGGTGGGAGATGGCTCAGGGGGATGCTGTCCAGAGGAGTGCAGACCCACTTTTGGCACCTCCAGCATGGCACATGAGGTTCCCTTAAGTGCTCTGTCCCCCTTGGCCCAGGGCAATGGGGCACAGGTCCTGGGTTGGCTCCTCTCCCCCATAAGGAGGTGAGACACTCACTCTTTGGGTCTCCAAGCCTCACTGGGAAGGGAGCCTGGATGGGCACAGCTGGCAGGACTGCAGCAGGTCAGGCTGACAGCAAAGGCTGGATGATCTCTAAGCCTCCCTGAAGGGCATAACTTGGAGAACAGACCATTAAGTACTTTCCAGGACACAGTAAAAAGGTGAACAAACTAACTGTCTACTGTAGAAGGGAAAGTCTTTAACCTCACACTGGGTGCTTGGTGCTGGAAACGGTTTACAACCCCTTTTTTCCTCATTCTCCTCCTTGCACATGAGAAGGGAGAGGATAAGACTATTCGCTTTAACAATGTGTGAGCCAGGAGTTTTAGAGCTTGTCTGTGGTGAAAAGGACTGGCTGGTCTATCTCAGTGAATACACAGCTCAATCCTAAGCAAATAAAATCCAGATTGTCCTTCTAGTATAGTCCAAACCTGTTCCTTGATGGAGAAGAATTGTATCAGCAGCACCACATAGTTTCCTTTGTAGCTACACTAACTCTAGGAAGATCATAGGTTCAGGAGATAAAATGTTTCTCATTTACTCCCATAACTGATGTAGCTGTACCAAACAATTTTAATTATAGTGCTAGCACTGCCCTACTGCAGCAAACCTTGCATTTTCCCATTATACATTATATTTTCCCATTTCTCTGCCCAGCAGGTTGTAAGCCACTTCAGCTGTAAAAGCTGAAGCATCCCTGGGCTTTTTTGCTGATACTATAGTGGAAGGCATTTAGTCGTCAGAAGACCTGGGTGACACTTAAATCCCCACAGATGGGCTCCCCCAACCCTGAGGCCTGAGCTGGCCCTCAGCACACCATGAGCTTGCCCAGGGGAAGGGCTCCAGGGGGATACTCCTGGCAGGGACTGTCCCTGTTTCACAGATAAGCAACCAAAACCCAGTAAGATTAAAAGAGTCCTATTCCCTGCAGCCACCACTGGTGTGATGGTTACTCTGCTGTGATTAAAAGCACAGGTGGACTGAGCTATTGGGGATTATTCTGGGGGAAGGAGCCCTCTCTCCATCACATTATGACAAGGAGAGCTATGCCAGGGGATGAGTTGTTAGAGGCAGACCTCTGCCTCCTTACAATCCTAGGTCACTGGACCCAAATGCTCACACAGTTCAGTGTACAGCTGAACAGGGGAGCGAGGCATCAGGGTATGACCATTAGAGAGGGACTTGCACAGGGTGGAGATGTGAAGTGGGCGTGTGGGAACCTGGTTGGGATGGGGTCACTGGCACTGCAAAGAGATGGGAGTCATCCCATGGCCTATTGGCAGCCCCCTCACTGCTCTTTCTCCTTGTAGGAATGAATGAGAAGTGTGTCTGTGTGTGTGGGGAGGGGTACACCAGGCTGAGCCACTCATGCTGACATTCTTGCCACAGAGTGTAAGGCAAATCCAGCATACCTCACAGAACAAGGTGTGTGGGTGCCATAATGAGACTTAAAAGTGGAGAAATTAGAGCACAGGGCTGTCTGTTTTAACTCCTATTTGCATGATAGGAAGAGTCATTGAAAAAAAGAGCATGTGTGTGACAGAAACATACCTTTATATATTCTCATAATTCATGCTTTACATAACTAAATAAATGTTAGTGAGTGTGTTCGAGAGGGTGGAGATGACAGTCTGTGCTCATCACAGAGAGAGAAATAAAATTTTCTGGATCCACCCATAAAATGAGGATCTTCCTGATTTTTTTCCCCCTTGGTATTTACAGAGGGTTTGTTCTCACTAGAAAACTCCAGAACTATCTGGCAGGTGTGTCTTAAAATGTTTATGACCGTACTCATGACTTCACATCTGTGAAACATTGTCTATGCTGGAGCCTGAGGGATAGCTGCAAGCATCTTTCCTGGCCGTTCCTCTACAGTCCTCTCTGCAGATTTTGGCACCTCTAGTTTTTGCGTAAAAAAGCAGATGGGAGAGAGAGCACTTCTGAGAGGGCCTAACACCTTCTTAGCCCAGAGATATTTTAAGCATAAATCTGCTAGAAGACCTCAGGAGGTTTCAGGCTCCAAATTCTCCCAAGCAACTGACTCAGCTCTGGTGTCCCATGCTGTGCAAATGTAGAAATGGTCGTGAAGGAGGTCCAGAAGCAGTGGGACCACTCCAGCCATAGGGGAGTCAAATGGCACCAGTGTGAAAATTTAGTGAGCAGAGGGGGAGAGCCAAATCCTCCATGCCAGAAAAAGTACCAAGTTGTCTTGAATTGATAACAAATTTTTCAGTACAAAAGTGGCCAGATGAGCCTCTGAGGCTAGCCTGAATAAACGTCAGGAAAAGCAATCACAGGATAACCCCAGGGTTTTGGAACTGGATGTCTGCCTCTGCCATTGCAGAGCTTTGTTTCAGTGCCGGCGGGAGCACAGTGACCCCGGTGCAGGAAGGCAGTGTGCCAAGAAGTCATCATGGCACAGCAAGGACCTGCCACCCAGACCTCAGGACAGGCTGTACCTGCTCCTGATCTGTTCCCACTGGGCAGTGAAGGTTCTTCAGCTTAGGCCACATTGAGAAGAAAATTACTTGTTGAGGGAGGAAATACACCAGCAGCTGTTGCTTAAATGAAGCAGGGGCTATTGTTGGACCACTGATTGGAAAGCAGTTTTGTACAAGGCGTTTTCAAACCCACCACACTGCTCACCTCTCCTTCCCTACTAATAATTACAGTCACAGTGTTGCTGGTGTCAAGTTGCTCTAGAAGCGCTGACTAAGCTTCTTTGCAAGCTGTTTAATAAATAGAAAAATATCTTTCCTGAGATTTCCCAAACTTTTTCTTTGCACAATCAGCTGCTGAGCAGCCTGACTCCTCACTGCATCCCTGCTCCCTGGCCCAACAACCCCCTCAGCTCAGCACCCTAGTCCACTCTAGATAACTTGCCCCAACTGCCAGGAAACCTGCTTTCCATAACAAAGTCCCTGCTCACTGCTGTTTAACCCAAGTGCCTCTTCAAGTGGAGGAGGCGAGGTGCTGCCTGGCTGGTGCCAATCTGTTGTCCTTCAGGGCTGGCACTGTTTACTGATGTGCTCCTATGTGTTCTCTCCCTGTGAATCTGTACAATCACGGGGCTTATGCCTCACCATACTGATGTCACTTCATAGACCAAATGCTTAAACTGGCAAAGTATTAACCCTTAATTTCAATGGGAGGTTGTTTTTAAGCTTCACGTATCTCCCCAGTCCACTACACAGTGTTGTCTCTTCTCTGTCTTCAGGTTTTAGCCTGCCCCTGACTGACTTGCAAACAGCATTATCCCAGAATGACTGCTGCTTCCTATTCCCATCTTTGGCCATAATTAATGGCTGCTAAAGGAAGATCAGGATTGCCTTTTATATACATTTACCCACCCAGCACTCCCTCAAGCTTTGTGTTACTCCACTGGAGCCTCGCTGATTTATTAGAGCTCAGGCAGATCGGTAGTCATAACAGGCTGGGGAATATTTTCTCTAAAGGTTCAGGATTAGCACAAGGGTTCAGACCTTACTCAGGAAAGGGATTACAGTGTGGGTAAGTGGACCATTGGTATATATATATCTAATGAGCCCAAAGAACAGTGGCTGGGGAGATGACAGAAGAAGCTGCACAGAGCTCAGGCCATTGGGTCACTGATGCCTGAGTTTCAAGCAGCTCTCTGGGTATGCAGCAATCCATGTCACGGCACGGGCATGGGCACTGCTTCCACCCTCACAGGCTCACCTCTCTCTCCCTTGACTTTTTTATCTTCCCCCAAAGACACAAACCATTTTTCTGCCCATTCAGGAGGCAGAAGATGAGGTGTAACATTTCACACAGGCATTTTCTGCCCTGTAGAAGGGCACATTCCTTTGCCCCTGTAATCATTCATAGACTCATTCATGCCATGAATTGTTCCAGTCAAGCCTGTGACATCCTCCAAGGAGCAAGATGCCATCCAGGAGGGGCAGTCCATGGTTTGCTGCCTTGGGTACTTACTGCAAACGCTCTTCCCAAGGCCAGAACTCTGTTCTGAGTTACATCACCTCCTAGTGTAATGCCTTTAAATCATTAATCTGTCTTACTTCTGGACTAACACCAGAAAAACCAATGAAGGCCAGGCTGAGTTCAGATCAAACCAGAGGACATTGTGGTTACATTTATGGTTTTTCAGAAGATCTCTCACCTACAACCACAAATCTGCCTTTATTTGGCTTGAGCATGATCCAAAATTACCTCAGAGGTCAACAGTGCATGTCTCGCAGATTAGTGAAAACTACTAACTAACCTAACATAATGCATTATGACTGTTATTATTCCGGGAAATAAGGGTGGCTGTAGTCCGTTGGGTTGTAATAAAATCTAACATTAATTTTTCCCTTTTGCAAAAATACCCAGAAAAAAAGCCAGAAAAAATAAGGCATGAGAGTGTTCTGCCCTCTTCATCTTGCTAAATGCCATAGCTCTTGCTGCAAAGAATTCATTGTAAGCAGCACTCTAAATCCACTTTACAAATGGGAATTAATGAAACTTCCCAGCACCTCCACAAGGTAAGTCAGAGGGGCTGAAGATAGTCTCCAGAGAGGAACCACGACTCAGGTCATTGGTGACTGAGCCCTCTGTGGGAGGATGGTGGCACTCCCTGGAATGCCTAGTGATGCAGCCCCAGAGCTCGGCTCCTGCCCACTGCCAGGCTGGCGCTGGCTGTTTACTCCAGCTGCTCACTCCAGCTGCGCCTGTTCAAAGTCCCCGAGAACCAGCGGTAAAAGCACCACTGACTTTCCTGAGATTGAGATTAAGTCACCTTTGCCCTACTTGTGTACTTGTAAAATGGGAGTAATAATATTTCCCTGCTGCCCTGTGGCTGGCGAGGATCTGATGTTGTTCCTGTGGCTGAGAAGGGTGCACAAAAGGGAAAGGAGAATAAATATTTATCCAGAATCTGATATAGGTAAATCCATCTGTGGATTGTCCCCTCCTCCAACAAACTTCCCTTCCTAAGGGAAACTCTAGCCCCTATTTGGTTAAATCATTTACGTACATTAACGAACAATCAGGGAGGGAAGAGGGAAAAACCAGCCAAGAAAGTCTTCCACTAAGGAGCTGCCCTCAGTTTGGCTTGTTTGATTTAGGATAGGAGGGAAGTAACCTGACTGTGATAGATGAGGACTCTGTCACGACCTGGACAGTCTGTAAAATCAAGTCTGGGTGGGAGATTTAAGATAAAGGGCCATACATGGTGTTGGTTCAAACTATTGTAGTTCCCCTGGAGTTGCTGGAGCATTGAGATTTATATTGGGAAGTTCTGGTCCCCTGGGTGCTGAAAGAGGAGGAGAGGGTTGTGTGGCAGCCCCACATTCTTGGCAGAGTTCTGGCTCTGTCAGAGGAGTTGTGAGCTTTGCTCTTGGTCATTTAATTCAGGCAGCTCAGCCTTGTGATGGTCCCTGGAGCCCAGCTGCTATTGAGAGCTTTCAGCTTTTCACATGAGATCTATCGGATGTGACAAGGTACACATAGGTCATATGCTGCTCTCTAAGTAAGCCACATTTAAGTGCAGCATCACCATAAAAACAGAAAAAACTCCAACCCCATCCTTTTCACCCCAGTGCAAACTGTCCCCCATTATGGGTTTTTTTTATGGACTCTTTTAGATCAGTATTCCCTGCTGAAAGCTGCACTAAAGGTCCCTCCAGTAAACCTCTGCACGTCCTGGGGCTCTCTCCATACAAGGAGTAAGGAGCTGGTGAGCTAGTGTGCTCTCCTAGTATAGACTGTCCAGAAAAGGCTAAAGCCCAGAAGGCATATCCCTGTTTTTATGATCATTTGGGCTGAGAAAACAGATATCTGTGAGCTGGCTTTGGTTACTGATTCTGGCTGAAGCTCATCAAAGCTAGAGAGATGGAGTGCAGAATGTGGAATAAACTAGATTTGCTTTGTGTTGAAGCCAAGAAATATAGATCAAACAAATGCAAATTCAGGGAGAAACATTGTACACCTATAAATCTTTGTATAAAAACATTTTTTTCCCTCAAAAAACAATGAGAAAAATCAAAGAGAGTACTGCCATCCCAAAGTCCTTTCTGCTCTGAGCAACACTGCCTAGCTCTTTACAGGCTTCCCCATGCAGCTCTGCTAATGCCTTCCTTGGAGGATGCATCTGAATTGTTATTTCAAACTACCTTCTCCAACCAGAGAAACCCAATACTTTAGAAATAGGGCACTGAAGCAGAACCTCCAGGGCCCCCCAGCTCATTCCCAGCATTGCTGGATCTGCCCCTTTCTCACATGTTGGAGTCAGCGCACTGTCACATTTTCTGTCACAGCAGCCCTGGGACAATCTCCTGGGGTTTGGGACAGGACTGTGAGCTCACCAGGTACACACTGCCCTCTACAAGCCAGGTGGGGGTGGCTAGAGAGACTGGCAGCCTTGCTGGAGTCTGCCGAGTTGTGTAGAAATCCTTTGACATGGCAAACGGCCATAACAGATCAGAGCAGACTCAAATCCCAGCGGGTGTTTGAAGTTAAATCTCCAGATGTTCAAATATTAGCCTACTCCATCATCTGTCCATCAAACATTAACTCACTCCACCAAGAGTACACTTACCCAGTCCCTCAGCTCACTGCTTCCTGTACTGGTAGTTTTTCTTGAGACAAATGCAAACCCCTGCATCCTGGATGCTGCTGCTCTTGCAGAAGGAGATAAGCTCCAGTCCAGTTAAGGAAGAACATTAAGTACCATCATTAAGTACCACAGATTCACAGCTGGGGATTTATATCTGCATAGGGACTGAGGTCAGGATAAAGAAAAATAGTTTCAGTGCATCTGTGAATCAATTTGTACATTAAATCTGCCTTCATCTTGATAATGAAGGTTGGACTGCCAATGCCATGTATTTAAACAATGTAAATCACACTCCTAAACCATCACAAGACCAGCTTGAAAACCACACAGCAAGGTGTCCTTTCAACTGCCTTTCTGGTCCTGGAGGTATCAGGAATGTGTGATTTCCATGCTTCTTATTTTTCAGGGTGAGTTAGATCTGTGCTGTTGTTTCTACAAGTGAGGAGAGACTTGGATAACCCACTCCCTGGGAAAAACAGAGCTTGGAGGAAAATGGGCTACGACTCATGATGAGAGCTGGCAGCACTGTACTGGCAATACAATCTGTCCTGTCTTCTTTGCCTTCTCACATTAGCAGAAATCTTTTGAGGATCAGAAAGTCTCAAAGGAGCTTGGGCCATCCAGCTTCCTAGGGCTGCTCTCTCCTGCCCCAGCACTGCCCACCTCTGCTGGGCTGAGTAGGCAGGGAAGAACAGGGGAGCAACAGTCAGTGAGACTCACTGCAGGTGGCTTGCAGGTAAAAAGCAGATTAAAAAAAAAACAGGTAAAAAGCATTCTCTTGCTCTGTGCCTGAAAAGTGATATAAGTAGCAAGTTTTCCCTAACTCTTCTTAGGTGCTTATGCAGCTATGGTTCCATGGCTTTGGAGAGGTGGGAAACAATGGGGTTGTAGGAGGCAGCCTCACACTTGTTCTAATGTTGGGTCTTTCCTCAGCAGTGAATAAGGTTTTTTTCTACCTGTATTATCAAGATAATGTATTATATTCGCAAAATATTATTTTTAACCTCTATATATGGTGTGCTCCAAACTCATTAATGATTAGCTGAGAGAGTGTATTCCTAGTTCTGCTTCTGAGCTGTGTTAGGAAGTTTAATTGAGGTGCTTTGAAATTCTAGGATAGAAAGTTCTGCCAAAGTGCCATGTATTGTAATTGTTACCTATATAGGAGACAAGAAATGACCATACAGTAATTTGATGAAAGAACAGAGATTTCACTTGCTATTTCTTCAGTCACAGACATTCTCGAAGAGCAGAGACTGCAGTATGGGATTGCACCATAAATGTGTAAAGCTGGGCTGGTGGTCACACTTTCATCATCTCAATGAAGTTTTGGCCTTTTTTCACTGTGCCAGGATTTAGCATCCAGAGCTTCCATTTTTCAGAGATTTAAACTCTGCCGGCAATGTTATCACGCTCTGATGTTTGAAATTGTTTTACTTAAGGACTGCACATAACAGCCTGAGCTGTGGTGATCGAGGCAAAGTCACCTGGCTGCCAGCCAGGGAGAACAGGCTCCTTTCTCAGGCAAATTGCTCAGTGGTATTTTTAGCCCACTGTCCAGGCTAAAGCTCCCTCAGCACCTCCTCCTTGGGCTTGTGCTCCAGACCCTTGCCCAGCTCCCGTGTCCCTCTCTGCACACGCTCCAGCCCTCAGGGACTTTCTGCTTCACAGGGGCCCACAATTGCCCTGCCCCTGCTGCCCCACTGCTGCTGACACAGGCCAGGATGCCCTTGGCCTTCTTGGCCACCTGGCCACTCGCTGCCTCATGTTCAGCTGCTCTTGACCGACACCCCTGGGTCCTTTTGGCCCAGGCAGCTCCACAGGCACAAAGTTGCCCATTTAAATTCAGATACAGCATCCATAATTTCAAGATATCCTTTCTGTTCTACAACCAGATCTTCCAAGTGGACATCATAAAATTTGATAGGAATTGAGTTCTATGTCACTCCAACTAAATTAAATTGGGCTAATTCATCTGCACGGAAATTGCTCTTCGTTAAGTATTCCACCCAGGCTGCTGTCAGCAGCAATGTTCTCTCTGCAAAAGTGAGTTTGTAGTTCTTCCAATTTCTGACATGGCTATTAGGAAATCGCCAGTTATGCAGTGTCTGATGCAGTTAGTATTCAACTTGCAGGGCTGCAGGACACATCCCTGCAGCTCCTGCTAGGGAATGTGCCAGACATGTGCAGAGCGCTTGCCAAGCGTGAGCGCCCTGCTTATGTGGCTGGCTGGGAGTCGAAGAGGAGCCCAGCACTGCCGGGAATGCTGGTTTCAGTTCCGGGAGCAGAGAGCCAGGCCAGGCGAGCTGGCAGCACTTCTCACCATGGTGGAGCTGGTTATGTGCGTTACAGGACAAGTCATTCGTTCCTCTGCTAGTAATAATGTAATCACGACAATTGCGTCAGCTACTGTTAATTGCAGAACCAACCTTTCCAACCCCAAACCAAACACTGAAGGGGGTTGGGCTCCTGACAGAGCTGAGCTGTTCCAGCCTTTCCTTGCAGGTGAAGGTGGCTGTGATGTACAGTTCATATCCTTCCCGCTGGGTGCCCAGGCTAACACTCTGACCTCAGCTGGAGTGAGGGCAGTACGGACTCTCCACCCAGCAATGTGGTCACTGGGTGTGTCACCACGGAGGTACCCACTTGATGAGGGAATGGAAAGATGGTCACCTGCCTTGGGATGTATCAGCTTATCTGCAGTTCACAGCAGGGAAAGATGCAAAGTCATTTGCTCCACCCCTCTCATACCAAACCAGCACTTCTGTAGGGGCATGCTCTGATCTCAGTGAGTCAAAATCAATGACAGTGACTTTCCCTGAAACAGGTTTTCCTGAGTATCTCCAAACTGATAGTCACCCCTTCTCATGCCCATGGCAATGGGCTGGAGCTGCAGTCAGGTGGGAGTTTAGAGAACCTTGTGAGTCCCTCCTATGGGACTCTGGTGGGAAGGGGACATCTTTCTAATGAGGTATTTATGTGAAACAGTTATTTCTTGCACTCAGCATTTGGGCAGAATGCAGCTTCCCTACCAGCAGGAATTAACTCATTGCAGGAGGTGACAAAATGCATGAACATGACTTTAAATACATTTCAAGTAGATCAAATAGTGGTGCTTCTTACACCTTAAACACAGCAGGCAGCCAGAAAGCAGATGCTGATACACCAGGTGATAAGAGGCCAACACCTGAATTACTCCTCATGGTGTTTCTGGTACATTATAGCATTAGGCTTCAGATCTAACAGCCCAGGGGAGACTATCAAAATGACACAGTCAGCCCATTTCTGTAAAACAGGATTTTCACTTCAGTTTTTACTCCACCAGCTTGAGTAATGTGTGGCTGAATTTTAGGGATGATTTAGATCTACTGATCTGAATTTTACAGGTGGCAGCTTTACAGCATCCTTCAGTGAATGCTTTCAGCAATCATTTATCCTGGCTGATAAAAACTTGCACCTCACTTCTTGTTCATACTTTGCTATTTCACCCTACAACTTCTGGCTTGCAGAGCACTCTGTAATATGCTGGGGGAGTAAAAGTGACAGGGAATATCCAAATGCTCTTCTCTGGCTGATCCAGCAGCCCCTGGGAGCCACAACAGCTGCAGCTGGCCCAGGGATCGAGTTGGGATGCAGCCCTGCAGTGAGTTGCCATGCTGGCTGTGGTGGGTTCTGCAGCAGTGTTCTGCTGTGAGCTGTTTCCTACTCCTTATCATGGCTTCTTTTGGTGTGAGTCAGGACCAGTAAGTCTTCTGCAGTAAAACAAAGTTGATTCAGTTGGACCAACTTAGTAAAGATTTCCACAATCCTCAGCAAATATTTTAGAGGTGAGGTGGCAGATTCCTTCTTACTCCTGTACACACACCTACATATATGAATATATATTTATGTGAGACTCTTTCTCATATAAATATCTCTCTTAGTCTTTCTGCCACTCCTTTAAAAGATTTAAAAATCTTTTCCCCAGGGTGTGTGTGGAATCTGTCATATTTCCAACATGTTGCAAATCTGCATTTCCTATTGATCTT
Source organism: Peucedramus taeniatus (assembly GCA_013400575.1). Classification (NCBI taxonomy): domain Eukaryota; kingdom Metazoa; phylum Chordata; class Aves; order Passeriformes; family Fringillidae; genus Peucedramus; species Peucedramus taeniatus. The sequence goes on from WBNO01009846.1 coordinate 140,209, forward strand.
ATCTACTTTTCTGTGCTACAGCAGTCTCTGTTTCACATTGTAGCCCCGGGGCTTCCATCCTCATTAGAAATCCTTTCCCAGGAGACTGGAGATGCACCAGCTGATCACAGATCACAGCAGTAACAGCCAGTGACTAAACTCTTTGAATCCCCAAAATAAAAGCAAGAAACGGTACGTGAAAAAAAAGGTGCCTGCCAAGCAGGTTCCCTAAACCCCTGGTCCTGTTTGGAGCCACGACAGTCACCTGCCCTCTCAAGCACTTTGCAGGCATTTCCTGCTGGAGGAAACAGCATGAGCTTAAAAAGAGCAGCTGAAACTTTTATCTTTTTTGTGAGCATTAGGGAGTGTTCCCTCCTCTCTTAGCTCAAACAACGGAGTTATCCCTCTTTCTCACAGTCCCTGAGGGCAAACCCTGTTGTCCCAGCATCACAGCCCTCACCGCCCCCTAAACCCCAAAGCCCATGGGGCAGTGAGCATGCAAAGGGCCCAGGCTCCTGTGAGCAGGATGGTTTCTGAAGTTACAGCAGCAAAAGATGGTTTTAATAATTTAAGAGCTCTGACCTGTCTCTTTTAGCACATCTTTGTCCCAGAGCTGCTTGTCAGGCACTGCCTGAAGTTGCTGCTTTTCTTTGACATGGCATCTTCTGAAAATATCATGGAAAACAGTTCCTGTATTGCATCAGACTACCTCTCCTTTTAGTTGGGCTAAGCCTCATGTGTGAGGCTTTCCCAGCTACAAGTCTTAACTGAGCTCCTTAGCAGGGCACTAAAACCCATGCTGAAATCAAAGTGGTATCCTTCATTCATTCCTCCTGTGGTCACAATAAGCTCTTGAGCCCTGTCTTGTACTGTGACTAGCACAACAGGACCCTGGCTGAAAACTGGGGATCCGCTGAGTCCAATAAAGATAATACATTAAAATTTCACTTCATATCAGGAACAAGAAAACACCAAACTCATATCCTTTGTAATATACAACACATGTGAAAATCAGCTACAAGAGCAGAAAAAAAATCTTTCCTGACTTGTGCTTTTCAAGTTGGATTTGCTACCTACCCCTCTTCTCACAGCAGGCAGGGGAACCTCAAAGGAGCAGGTGTTTTTCATGGATGAAACAAGTCCCTGGTCGTCATCCAGTCCAGTGCTCGTCATCCGCCTGAAGCACGCCACTAATCTTCAATGGGTCTCTGCTCAGCTGTGCAAACATGGGGCTTTTGAGGATTAGGTTCAAATTCACATGAAGTTTTGTGGTTGTGTTTTAAAAAGAAAGATGAGTCCAAAAAAACAATAGCATGGATTATATTCCATTTGGAGAAACAGATTGCAAACTTTCCCCCATTCTAGGGCTGGACTGACCTCAAAGTTACACATCCCCAGTAGCTTCCATTTGTAGATTTCATGGCTCTTTATTAGAGGGAACATGGTAAAACATTGCAGCTTCCATCAGTTAGAGATGGGTTTAAAGGATTTCTTAAGATTGTAGAGAAAGTACTGGGCACAACCAGGATCTGAACTGACTCCTACCTTTAGGAGGTCTGCTTATGAGGAAAGCTGCCTGTCTCCCTGAACTCAAGAAAAGAGAGTGGGAAGAGCTGGCAAGAAGCCTGTTAGAGAAACTCTTTTATATTTTCTAGTGATCATCTAGTTAGCCCCACAAGGGGTGTAGAAGAAGCAAAGTGCAAGCACAAGCTATATAAAAAGGAGAGGAGGAATCAAACCTGGTATCAGGGATGAGTTTTGAGCAAAGATTCAGGTTGCTCTCTTGTTTACCCCTTCCACTGAACTCCAGTCACTCTGAATGGGTTGGCTTGAATGCCCTATGTGGAACGTTTTCACACTGGCATTTTCTCCTTGCAGGACAGTGGGGGCAGTGACTGGCACCACAGGGAGTAAGTGGCTGGAAGACTAACGATGTGACATGCTGATACCTCCATTTTTACTACACCCAATTAAGCAATAAATTATTCTGGTGGGAGTGGAACACACAGATTATTATGCAAATCAGGGAACTGTGCTACCAGAGGGCTCTGGCATTGCCCAAAATAGCACTGGTAGGATATTAGTGCAAATGTCACCTTTCTCCTCTGTTAGTTATTGCCTCCCATCTCACCCATCACGGATCTTCCCTGCGGTCAGAGCCATGATGGCTCATAGACTTGGGAGTGCAAATGAATTTTAAAGAGGATTTTTAATAAAGCTTCCATCACCTTCCACGAACATTCTAACACATCCAGAGCTGGTGGCCTGAGAGTCTGCTGCACTGGCAAAGTTACCTGAAGAATTCACCTTGAGCGAAGCTACATATTGGCTCATGGGCATGCTCCAGGCTAGAAGAGGCACCCATGTTTTGGGAGGTGGAGGACAGAGCTGCCTGAAAGCAAAAAGCTGAGTGCTCTAGTGGGAATCAGGTTTTCCCACCAGTTAACTTACACCATTAAAAAGGAGAATGAGGGAGCAACACTGAGAATTTTGAATCACTTTATCTCCCAAGTTATTTTGTCCTCCCTACTCCTCTTTAAAGGATCACTTTTGCTCTGTGTTCCTCAAATAAAAGTGAGACAAGAAGCCGAGCAGCTTGCCCCCATCGCAAGCTGTTGTTAGCAGACAAAGGCTATTGTTTGCTGCCACTGGTTGTTGTTCCCGTGGTGGTAGCAGCCCCCAGCACCAGCCCTCAGCTCTGGGCCCTTTTTGTACTCAGCATGGCACAAACAATTGCACAGTCCCTTTCTGTAGATGGCTGCAATTTAAAGAGAGAAATACATTTCTCTGCATCTTTCCACAGGCCCCAGGACACAGAAATTCACAGGCTGGCTGGAGCCACCCTAAAGCTGGGGGGAAGAAGGAAGAAATCTTCACCCATCATTATAGCATGTGGCCAAGCACACAGTGATCCCTCAGGCGGAAAATGTATCACTCCATTGGATGCATTTGGGTAGATCTGTCCCTCAATTACCAGTTCCAAAACCTCAGAACTCAGTTCAGTGGGGTTTCTGCAAAGTCCTCATCCCTGTCCCTGGTGCAAAACTAAACTGAACTGAATCCATCCATGTTCTGCAAAAGGAATGTGACTGTCCATGGTCAGTGATGCTAAAACCTGACCTCTCTACACAAGGCTGATAAAAAAGATAAATGCAAGCAAACCCAGCCTCATAAAATGTGCAGGAGGCCCCTGCTAACAAGGAGATCTGGGTCATTCAGTGACTTCTTTGAACATTCATAGAACAAGTCCAAGATGCCTGATGAAACCTGATCAAATTGTGTGGGTTTCCTCAAGTTTGTCTTGGAGTTTTTAAGGGTTTACTCAAACATGTGACTTGGGAGACAGTAAGGCATGTGGTCTGAAACAGCCAGGAGGGCCACAAGTCTCAGCCAACCAAAGGTCCCACTACTTGATGTCTCTGGGGATAAATGAATGATCATCACCATAAATAAATCTTACTGGTTTAGCCTCTGATCCTGCTTTGCTTTGCACCAGGGTAACTGCAAAACTGCATAACCCACCTCAGAATAAAATAACAAAGGGAAGAGAGAGATTGAGATCATTCTTTTCCTACTACAGTCAGCAAAGCACAATTCAATATTTTCTTCCTATGCCTAAATTGAAGAGAAAGAGATATTTTTCTTTTCAGATTGCAAATTGAATTGATTCTTGCTTGCTCCTTTGGGAGGAGTGACTTCTTAAGATGTCAGAAGACTGGTACAAATGGGCAAATCCCTTTGTCACTAGGCCATGAGGCAGAGTTAAGGAACGTCCTGCAGTCTCCAATTCACTGTGATTGCACTGGGATTTTGAGATAGGAAAAATAGCAGGAGAGAAATGAGATAGGAAAAATAGCAGGAGAGAAATACCCAGGTTTTAGAGGTTCCTTGCTGCTCTGACAAGTTGTTTTTCAAAGAGCAGCAAAGCAGTTTTGAGGCTTTCTTTACCTTCTCCTGCCTTCCTCAAGGACTCCCAAAACTATCACCACTATCCTGGCTGCCTAGGCAGGGCCCCAGGCCAGCCTGTGTGATCCTGGTGCAAAATTTGATGGTCATTTCTAGCAAACTTCTTCATACATATGTGTATGTGTGTATATATACATATGTGTGTGTGCGTGTGTGTGTGTGTACGAAATGCACATGAATGTGAATTATGCATATGAAATCCAATCAACAGACAAACTGGTTAATTATTTGTGTGGAGTGACTTTAAAAGAACCAGGGATCAAACTGAAACCAGCTGTCAACCCTCAGTCAATTCCAAATTAATAATACAGCATGAGCTGGCCCTCTAAAGGTTCTTTAATGTGTTTATATCTTGGCTTGATAAACACAGTCGAGAGAGACAAGATGGAAGAGGCAGAAAACTTGGTAGGGTTACTTTTCCTTAAAAAACAACTTGTGAAAACAACTGTGCAGCTCCCAACTCCCCAGATGTTCTCTTTAACAGAGCACTTAAATTGTTTATATTTTGCCTAACACTGGAATGGTGGCAGATTATTTTTGTTGCAGGGTCTTTGCAACATTTTGTAGGTGGTCTCGTAAGAGAGAGCAGATATTTAACCCCACCACCACCTCCTTCTCCTTTGCCCTGGTTGTTTACACAGCAGATCCTGGTACCAGTTCCCTCCGATAGTGTGTGCGTGGGGGGCCTGGGGGCTTGGCTATCGCTCTGCTTTTGCACCAGAGTCACTCTGTTGGCTCTGCTGTGGAGGCTGGAGGCTGACAACAGTGAAAACGTGAGATGAGACAATTCAGGCATTTCAATTCAGCCTGGGATGCCCAAAAGTTGGCCTCAAAATGTTATTGGCTGCCTTTGACATGTTCACACCAGCAGCAATAGGGTGTGATCTCAAACCTGCATGACTTGTCCCTCTGAGGTCTGTGTGATGTCCTGTGTAAAAAAAAAGTGCCCACACATAAAGGATCTGGTGATTAGAGTCTATATATGCAGTGAACCTCAGTGGATTTTCTATTTGCATGGGCTGAAGAACCATGTATATGTATATTTTACTGTGTACAGGTGCAGCTTTCAATTAGGAGTGTTCTCCTTAATGGCTATTTTGCCATGTTTTCAGGAGATGTATAAAGCACCTGTGATATCATCAGGTCCAAATCTCCTTGGAGTCCGAAGGGCTTTACCACCTCCCAGAAAAATCCCACATCACAATTCTGTGTCATATGGCACAGTTGCAGCTCCACGGGCTTTCAGATGGGCCTGTGTCTTCTGCTCCTAGCCAAATTTCTTTGCTTCAGTAAGTTTGTGCTGATTTGTGATTAGATCTGTTTGAGGATGGCACATTCTCAAAGGAAAACTCAGGAGCTGGAGGAAATGGTTTGAGCTGCTTTTTACGCTCAGCTTGTAGCTCTGACTGGAGCTGATGCTCTTCGCATCCTGCCCTAGAGGGCTATTTCTAGCAGCAGGAATGCATTTATGAAAAGCTGTTAGAGCGTGGCCCAAAGCGATGGGCAAAGCAAGGCTGGATATGTCTCCTGGGGAAAGCTTACACAGCAGGAGCTGGGAGCTGGGTATATTGCCCCCAGAAAGGTCAAACAGGATTTACCATAGATGTCTTATTGATGTTGCTGTCTTAGAATATCTTTTTGAACATGTCTATATGATTGACAGACATAGTTAAGTCACAAAGGCTGAGGACTTAAAAAATCTTACATTACTTTAATTCATTTGTTTTGTGTTTGGGTTCAAATGCATTAATCCTTACTGCACTGGGTGGATTGAAATGAAAGATGTATTGGGTGACTTTAAATGAAAGATGCTGTAGAAATACTCTTTGTTTCCCAGTAATGATACTTGCAAGCTGTGCTGACAATATTCCATACTTCTGACAAAACACAGACAGTTATAAAAAGCCATTTCTCCAGAGCCCTCTGTGGTTAAGTGCTTGAATGCAGGAGTAGAAGCTGACAATAGTATGTGGCTGGGATACAACTTAGCATATCATCTAATGTACTCCTAATTCGTGCTTTAAATTCACAGTGCACACTGAAGAGAGTGCACTCAGCTTTTTACACTGATGTGCCTAATGTTAGACAAGTCTACTTACTCTCTTTATGGGATGGTTTTCCAGACCAGTTTGCTTGGATTTGTTGGTGTTTTGTTCTTCCTTTTTTTCCTTTTATAGCCTCTCCATTTGGTTTTCCCATGTGTGGGGAAAACATTGACTTGCAGTGCGAGAAGCCGCTCTGCGGGGAGCGGTGGGGAACGTGCCATATGGTGCAGGCGAAACATCTGCAAATCTCTGACGCTGCAGTTCTGTGTTGCGGGCCCTGGGTGCATTTCAGACGTGTGCTAAGGAGAAATGAATATGACACAAGGACTTTCCAGGAGCCTTGGTGTATGAGAAACAGAATGAATTTGCTAGGGGAGACCATAAAAGAAACAGAGCGCTACATTGTGCTAAACCAACTTCCCCAATGGAATTGCGTTGCCCATATTTGCTTCCTTTCCTGTTGAATTGCAGTGTCTATTTTCCACTGCCACCGTGCAGCGCTGAAAATAAATCTCGTGGCGAACAGAGATGGCTCATCTTACAGCCTGTAGAAAGGTTAATTAAATGTGCGTGGTGCTGGCACTTCTTCGCAGCAACCTGAACCCAGGCATGACAGATTGCCGGGGGCGTGTGAGCAGCTTCCTCCCCAGCCTCACACAGCCCACACCTCGCAGAGCCATGCAGGGCACTGTGTTTGGAGGATGTGTCAACTTGGCAGCAGCTCCGCTTCTACAGGTAAAGTTACATACACAGGGGCTTTCTGCAAAGGGGAGTTCAGCGCCTGTGTGTTTCAGACAACATTTTTGTGGCCTTATCTCAACTTTTCAGAAGGCTCACTGGTCTGCTTACAGGCATCTCGTTTTCTTTTGGACTTGTCACAAAGACCTTTTGCTTGCAACGATCCTGCTGTTGCACAGTGGTAATAATGTGGATAAACACTCGAGTGGAGGCTGATGCACGCTTTGAGCACAATCTCTCTTCTTGGTTTTGCCCACATAGCAGGGCACAGCTCTGTGATCAGAACCACTGGTAACATAAAGCACCCAGACATTCCCAGGGATCAAATGATGACCTAACGCTTAATGTACTTCACAGGGACTGCTGAGTCTCAGTTCAGCTGGTGGTTCTGTAGAAAATCCAGTAATTTCTTAGCTAAAAGTGCAACCATAATCTTTAACTATGAGAATAGCAAATACAGGAGCAGAGAAAGTCATTGTTGCTACTTGGGATTGTAGTCCAGTGCCTGAAGTGCCTTGCTGAGCCTCCTGCATTTGTGGCTTCCTTGCCCCTTCATTTTTGCTCTGCTTAGCCCTGAAAAACAGAATGTGGGAGTGTATTGAGATCATTAAGGACATTTAGGAGTAAGATCCTAATCAAGTCTGTGAGAGAAACTCTGCTAAGTGGCACCAGCCAAAGACCCCATTCCCACAGATACACATGAGCAATCTCACCCACAGGAATAATCACACTGGAACCTGCTAGGATCAAGGACAGATTCCTGTGTCAGCATCATCATCAGTGAGCATCTCAGTATGGGACTTGGTGCGTGGCTTTTCTCAGTGTATCTCCCACAGCAAGCTGAAATGCTATCGTAGGGTCTTTGATCAGGATACACTTCAGTGGGATTTGAATGTTGCATGGGTCTTGACCTGCAGAGAGAGGAATTTTACCCTTCCATAAATATGCTGTGCCATGGCAGGTCCTGCTCTCTGGGGCTGGCTGGAGCTTGGGAAAAACTATCCATCCACATAATTTCTAATGTGGGGATGTGGGGTTTGCTCATGCCTGGCTTGCTGGTGTACACAGGCTGCTCTGCTCAAAAAGTCTTCAAGAATTTCTAGAGAGGCAGCAAATCAAAAAGCATTGCATGCATTTCCTGAGCCCCCACCCAGGGCTGTTGCCTTCATTGGTCCAGCCACAATGGGCAAGCAGAAATGGTGCCAGGAGTGAGGATGGCTGTAGGGCCCATGAATACCTGCTGTGCATGATGAGGCTGAGACCATGGACTGTTTTAGCAGAGTTCATCAGGTGATGATTTCCAGTCCCCCGCGATGTCAGTGTGAGAGGCACTAAGTCACTGCCCTCCTGGGCACTGCTCTGGCATGTGCAGCATGAGCTACTGTGCAGCTGTCATGAGCTCTCCTTTCCCCTGGAGAAGAGGCTGAGCCATGTATCAAGGATGCTGACAGTCCAGGGCTGTAGATCTGCCAGCACATAGTCTGTATTTTCTGGAGTGGGGATACAGAGTGTGTTTACCTTGACTTAATGATGAGCACATTTAGAGGTTTCCACCACAGAAGACTGAGGAGACTGATAAAACCAAGGTCTGGTTCCTCCTGGTCTGTAATACAAATGTTTCCTTTGGCATTGTCTTTTACTGTCTCCGTTTACAGTGGTCTCTGAGGAGCCCATCAGAGGCCTCTGTGCTTATTGTGTTCGGAGCATGGTTTCTATAGACAATTGCCTGCAGCTTGCAAAAACAGATTTGCCAAACCACACATAATAAATCAAAACACAGTTTCCAAGTGCTAGAACGAGCAAAAGCTATGTCTTATTACAATGCACTCTTTCCAGGACAATTTCTCAGCCTTGCTTTTTCAGGAATATATAATGAGAGGCACGAAAGCAGTTAGGTAGTAGAGAAACAAGATGGCACAGATAGGCTTCTAATTGCCTTTACCTTGTTACTCCCAAAAGAAATCATTTTACAACTGTAAGAGTTCCAGTCTTTGGGAGCTGCTTCTTATTCCCATGTTCTAAGAACTCCTACAAGCAGCAAAGCAAGTTCAGTTACAATTCTCCATCACCCTTCAGAAATAAACTTCCTTCAGAAACAAACTTCCTTCAGAAACAGCTGTCTTCTTTCTAGATACAAACAATCCTCCAAAAATGTCAAAGATAAGGCTGTACATAATTTTTGCAAGGTTATAATAACATTTTTTCTACCTCCCAGATATGCATAAGTTCTTTTTTATATAATAACAAAGCTTCTCATATGCTGCAAATTGGTTTGGCACCATCCTAATATTTTTAACTTCAGATTGCATTGTGTCTATGTCAGAACATATTCACTGAAAAGACCTGAAAGCAAAAAAAAACTACGGGTGTGATTAAAATAAGCACAAACCTAAAAGCCGGGCCTGTTTAATGAAGGTTCTAGCACAAGTGTCTGTTTCTTACTTTCACTTCTCTTTTTCAACTGGCATCTGAAACTAACTTTAGTTTCTGCTTCAGTCAGAGACTTCAACAAGATGCATCTTGGCAGCTTTTGCCTGTCACTGCCTGTAACCCTCTGTAGGGTTAATGTTTTCAACACTGGATCCAAATGTATAACATCCTGCAGGATTAATTCTTAAAGCACTATTGTATGGGGTCTTTCTGACAGTTCCACAGACAGACTTTTTGCTTGCATCTCACAGTTGTCCCTTTCCAGGGATAAGGCTTTTTAGAAATCAATAACTGACACGTTCAGTTATGATCCACTAAGCACAGCTCTGGCAGCTGATTTCTAGAGGAATGCATGTGAACCAGAAGGTGCCCAGAATTACTTTTGAAAGTGCACCTATTTGGTTACCATCTTTCATTAAATAAATGTTAATGGGGTGAAATTGCCTCTCCTCTCCCCCTGTTGTTAGAGACAAGGTTTGTAATTCAGATCTGAATGCCTGTTCAGATCTGGACTATCCACAGTCAAACCCATGTCGTCACTGCCTGTCATGAACACCCCTTCAGCTTGGATCCTTGGGAATTATCATCACCTGAATTTTGCAGCTTGCATTTCCCAGTCCCAAATCCTGCTGCAATATCACCCTTCTTTCTTTTGGGAGGCCCACACACATATCAAAGTTAAGTACACGTGCGGGGGAGGAATATTCCTCCCTTATTTTCCTCAGTGGTTTTCAGAGATTCTCACACTCCTGGTGGGAATGAAGTATACAGCTAAGTCCCTTTAACTTTAGACTTTTAACTTACCCTTTAGCTAAAGTTTAATTAATTATTGTGGAATCCATGCTAATTACATGCCAAATACCTCATGACCATTATTTTTCTGCAACCCTTAAAACATTTAGTATTCTTGAAGATGACAAATCATGGAATAGAATAATGAAATGGTTTGGGTTGGAAGTGCCCTAGAAGATCACCTAGTTCTAACCATTCTGCCTCAGGCAGGGACACTTTCCACAAGCCCAGGCTGCTCAATGCCCCCTCCAGCCTGATCTTGTACACTGCCAGGGATGGGGCATCCACAGCTTCCCTGAGTAACCTGTGCCAGAGCCTCACAGCAAAGAGTTTTTTCTGTATATCTGATCTAAATTTCCACTCTTTTCAGTTTGAACCCATTACTCCTCATCGTATTACTACTGTTCCCGATGAAATCTCCTGCTGGGGCTATGCTAATACAGTTAGCACCTGCAAATGGGTCCACAAGAAGAGGCAAGTTCCCATTCACTGAAGTGAGAGACAGAAGGATGCTCCTGTACCTGCACCCTCCTCCACAGCACACCTTCAGGCATATTCCTCTGCAGGGCTTTGGTGTGACTGATTGCAAATGGCAGAGGAGACGGGGGTTACCTTCTGCAGGTGGAGTGAGTATTGGAGCATTTCCATCTGAAAGTGCCCTCCTTTGTTCAGAATTTGCAAGTAACTCGGGGAGGTGGGGGAAGAAAAGTTTTGAATGATGTGACAAGCACTAAAGATAACTTGGGCTGTGATCTCTGCCTCAGACAAGAGTTAGTGTGCAAATGAAGCAAGGAGACAGAAAGATTTAACAGCACAGCAGAGCTGTCAGGAACTGGTCCCTCAATCTGTCCCACTCCTTTCCTAGCTGAGGGAAGCTGAGAGGGGATTTCCAGATCCCTTCAAATAGGCCTGCTGGGAAATCCCTGTCTCTCCCAGGCTTATTGTGTTTTCTTTCTCTCTTGATGCCTTTTCCCCATCACAGGAGTATCCAACATCTTCCATTTAGAATAATTAACAATAATGAGGTCCCTGGTGAACTTCATAGAATGACTGTAATTTCTGCCTTTTCCAAGGGCAGTTCTGCCTTTGGCTGGGTGATCTGCCTCCCCACATGGATGATGAAACCCTCCTTGTCTCTTTGAGACCATTGACCAGGGGAGAGATGAATCTAAATTTCTTTCATAGCCTATGAGCTGGGCATACTGCACGGGGGGTGGGATGCAAGCCAGGAAATACTCCCTCTCTCCTAAAAATGATATCTTTCTCTGCTTTTATTATTTTCAAAAAGCCACGATTTCCAGAGCTGGACATGAGGATGCCCAGTTTTAAAGAACACCCTTTTCAAAGGACACAAGCACACCCAGTTTTGGCAGAATAGCCTGAAACAATAAAGTCAGGAGGCTCAGCCTCTCCTCTTTCCCCCTTCACCCTCTAAAAAGGAAGACAAGGTAGGAGACTGGGGAAGAGCTCCACATTTGGAGTTTATGGCGCTCTCACATCCCAGACAAAACCGGTGCAGACACCTGACCGGGAATGCCCTCACCAGCATAGGATGCTCAAGCCCTAGGCCCGCAGGGTTTCTAATCGTGCACTGCTCCCCATGACGTCCTGCCCCAAGGGCAACACGTGGGTCAGAAGGGGAGGAGGAGGAGGAGGAGAACTGGGGATGTTGGTTGGGCACTCCTTTTTCAGATTTTACTTTGGGGTGTCAGAGGGGCAGTTTCCCTCTGCCTGCCCCAGCCCAGCTCCAGGTCTAATCCAGAATTATGCGGTGGCTACTGACTGACATGATCCTGAAGTTCCAGGATAGCTTCCACAGCCCTTGGCCCCTGTGGCAAGCTTCCTCTCCATGGCTAATTGCTAGCATCTGTCAGGACAACCATTTCAGCCTCATGCAAAATCCAGGGTGGGGATCTTTAGGCTTTCCATAAGAAAGCGCTTTCTTTTAGGATGGAATTATACACTTCCTTGAGCCATAAGAAAGAACATGCAGATCTCACAGGGCCAGGCAGCCCTACAGTCACCAGGGCAAGGGGAAACTACCCTCTTATTTATTACACGAGGTGGCAGTCTGTGTTTCCACTCCCTCCTTGTGTTCACACACAAGATTCCCAGGCAGCAGAAGCTTTGCCCACTTCCACCAATGCTCTGTAAAAGCGTTTTCTGGGATGAGGGCAGAGGCAAACCTCTGCCCCCAGATATTAAACCAGAAACTCCCACTCTTACTGCTGCTTTTTTCAGCAGTCTTACAGAACTGGTATCTGGAGATAGTGACAAAACTTTCCCTGCTGGGTTATTCTGTAATAAACCAGTGCCTGCTGAGGCCCTTAATCACAGAAAAACGGCGTTATTGCTGCCTCTGCAGGCAAGGGCAAGCAGGCACAGAGGGATGGGCAGCTGCCTACAGTGAAGGCAGGAACAGGATTCCTTTGCCCTCACCCTCAGTCTGGAGTGGGCTCCCTTTCCTCTCCCACTCACCTCCACCAAGCCATCAGACTGGGATGCCTCCTGTCACCTTCCCAGTTATTGCTTTCCTTGCTCCACACGTTTGCAGAGCTCCACGGACAACATTGTTGTGAAAGGGAAAGATCACTTCACTTCACCTGGGGTTCAGGGCTTCAGCATTTCCATTTGTTCCAGGTAGGAATGACAGGTTAAAAAAAAAAAAAAAAAAAACAGCCAAAAAACTTCCCACAGTTCTCCATGAAAGATGTCAAAAATATTTTAGTTTGACTGAAGCATTTTGTGTCAATTTTTGCCTTTTAGTTAATGACATGTTACAATAGAGATAATAACCCTTAAAAATCAGTCACATTAAAATGCTGTTCCTGGGAAATCAAAACATTTAGCTCTGTGACAATATTGAAACCTTCCACTTCCCTGCTTTCAATCTTCCTCATTGCTCCCATTTTCCACAAAACACAGTTGACATGGCTGGCTCTGACTGCGTACTCATAAAATTAAACAGTAAGATTTAAAGGCTCATGTGATGTGATGGACTGGATAGCTCATCTGGGTTAAAAATCTGCTCCATCCTGACTCATTCTGTCTCCTAAAGACTTCCCACCTTTTTCATTTCTAGAATGTCAGAACTGCCTCTGTATTTGTGCCTATATCTGTATCCATGTATGTACCCATATCCATAACTCTGTACTCCATATGTCCATTGCTTTCTGAACTGCATCACATCACAAACACTCCCAAGTGACCCATTCTGGCAGAGCAGCACTGGGCTGCACCCTCAGCCTTCCCTGGCTGCTCTCAGAGCAGAGGACATCTCCTCCACCCCCTGCACCTCAGCTATGAGATGGACTTGTGCAACACCTATGCAAAAGTCTGACATGAGCAGAAGTACAGCTGGACTCCAAGGCAGGCAAGAATTGGGTCTGAACTTTATGGCTCGTCCCTTAGCCTCTCACCAGAAAGCAAAAAAAACTGCTAATCAGAGCAAGTTCGCATATTTTGAGATTTCAGCCTGGACTTTAGGTAACTGTAAATGCAAAATTCAAAACCATAAATCAAATATTGGGAGTTGGGTTTGGATGCCAGGCTACTGCTGCTGGGTTTAAAGGGTCACTTCTCTTCCTGCTGCCCAATATATATGAGCTACAAAACAGTGGGTTAGAAGTGATTTCTTTGATCATCGGTAGATTACCTCTGGGATGAGTGTGCCCCCTCCTGAAGAGCCCAGAGCTGTGATGCTCTGTGGGTTACACTGTGCCGTGCTCTCCATCATGTCTCCTGGTTGGTTTCTGCTAAAAAGCCAACATGTGCCTCGGATTGGAAGCTCTGACAAATGGAGCTGCAGTGCAGCCTACCAGCAGCCTGGCTCAGTCAGAGCCCCCAGGCACCCTGCTGGATGCAATTCCAGCAGCAGAAGCTGAGGAGCCCGGGTTGCAGCTGCTTCATTGTCCACTGCAGGTGCCTTGGCCCAACAATGAGCTGCTCTGTGGTAAGGCTGCTTTTCCTCAGGCCTAACCAGGAGGCTTCACCTCAGGACATGAAAAACCTGAACTAATGCTAAACAGAAGACAAGTTTGTAATAAATAGGTGGAGAATTTTCTGATTTATCTATGGCTGATAACTAATCAACATATGCGATTCTCTCCTCTCCTAAGCAGGTTGTGGCAGTGGATAAAAGGGATGTGGGTAACATGTTGGTGCTTGCCACATCATTAAGGAACTTTTAAAATGAAAAATAGTCAGATCAGGCTTTGAAAGGTAAATCTCTTCCTCCCGCTCTTGGCAGGATTTATGATGTTAGCAGCCACTGGCTCCTTTGTAAAATTCAGTAAAAAAATTTTGTGGTATCAAAACCCTTAGGTCTGTCTGTGCACAGTTTGTACCAGGTCTCCTCCACTCCTAAGTGTTGTGGACTTGTCTGTCGTTTTTTACAGGGCTTCTTTGCAAAGAGCTGTGGGGGGTCTGGTCCAGAAGGATGTTCTGGGCTATCCTAAGCACAGAAATATTGCTTCAAAAACTGTGGGAAAGAGAGTGGTGCTAGGCTTTAATCTTCCCTCAACATATGGCTGACATGTTCACCATTGCACAGGACTTTCCTTCTGAAAGGATTACTTTATCAGAGAGCTCTTTTCCTCATTAAATTAAAAAATCAAACCAAACTAACCAAGACATAGTTTATTTTATTTCATGCTATGAGTTTATTTTAAATGTATTAGTTTTCCTTCTTTTAAAGAAATGCAATAACTGATAACGAGTGCATATGGATCTTTTCAGTTTAATGCTTTGTTTACACTGAACACTGGTTTGCTGCAAAGTGTGTGTTTTAAATTACTCTGCTTTTTTTTTTTTTTTAACCAAATATTAACCTCTCTGTGCATGTGTGAGAATGAGAAGGAGAAAGGGAGATGAGAGGGAGCTGGATGATGAGGACCACGTTGTGTGCTGCATTGTTGGGGGATGCCTTCTCCCCTCCTGCTCGTGTTCCCACTGCTCCTCTCCACCCTCAACATAAGAGTCTGAATGGGTAGCAATGTAATATAAGGTTTGTGACACAAAACACAAAGGGAGACAACAAAGAACCTCCTTTTTTTTGTCCAGCACAGAGGGCCTTGTGGTGTGTAAGCGTCTCTCAGTGCCCTAGCCCAGCTGTGCAAGAGCACTGCTGCAAGGCCCCATCTCTGCTGCTGACCTGAAGGATGGTGGTGTCACTGGGCAGAGGGAAGCATGTGGGCTGCTGCACACACTGCTGGGAAGCTCCTTGTGGTCCCTTGTTCTAGTCCAGGAATATCACAGCTGTGCTAAGGGCCTTTCCTCCTGTGGAGGAGCTCAATTCAAAAGACCACCAGGACAAGTTAAAACCATCTCTGCAGCCCCATGACTTCAGGCTGGCACTGCCATGATCTCCATTGTCCCTTGTCCAGCGGAGCCCCACGGCTTGTGTCCCCACCAGCCATGTGGTGCCAGGGCTTGGATCGGCAGTGAGAGGAGCAAAAACTGTGCAGTGATGAATCATCATGCAGGTGGACATGGTGCTCCACCTGGGCTATTATTTGTCACCAATTTGCCACTCCTGCTGTGAATGTGTTCTTCACATCTGCAGAGGGAACAGATAAAAAGGTGTTCTCCCCCTTGGGGCAGCAGGAGGGTAAGGAGGAGAGGCAGTGCTGCAAGTCTCACTCCAGGAATAGTTTACAAGGATTTCTAGACCCTGTTGAATTGAGTCTCCATCAGGAGGCAAATCTGAATTTCTCCTACAGTTACTGAAGTATACGTGCTTGGTTAGGACCTTTTTGGAGCCAAAGCCTGCCTGCAGCAGCCTGTCACTTTGAGGAAGAGCTATTCCTGGGCTTCCCTTAAGCTCATGACAGTAATACAAAGCCCTGAAATGGTTTTACAGATTGCATTCAAAGTTTTTTGGCTCAAGTTGATTTGACTTCAAAAGCAGGCAAATCCACAGAATTTTTAAATCTCCTCAGCCTGTTTCCACACACAGACCTGACATGTTACAGGGTGCTTGCTGTCTGCTGGACACATAGCCCCCGTATTAAGTGAGCACTAATACCACAAATTGAATCCTCTGGAATATCTCTAGACTGCCTAGAAAACATTACCCAGACTTGAATTAAATCCTTTAAAACCAGAAACAAGGCTTCTTGCAAGCACAAATCATGTGGTTTTTAGTGCCTTCCAAAATGAATCTCAGCTCTAGGTTGAAGCTGGCCTCACACATTCTTCCCTGTCCACAGCCTAAATTTCTCTGATTGTCACTGCCTCACCACTTGGCTGTAAATTCATCATTGTAAAAGTGTATGTTGTCCATCTGTGGAAACTCTCAGAAGCTAAATGACTTCTGAAGGGAAGGACAGGAGCAGAGCTTACGTGTACAGGTCTGGGCAGATCTTCATATGAAATAGCTTCCTTTTTTTTCCTGATGCTGCACACAGACCCTTAGTCCCATTTTTCTGCTGCTTGTCATGTCTGTGTCAACTTAATTTAGCATCACTATATTCTCTATTATTGTTGTAACACTCAATCCCAACTGCAGCTCCATTGTGCCAAGCACAGCCTTGGAAGGTTGTCTCTGCCCCAGAGAGCCTTGTTATTCAAATGTGAGACAAGCCACAGCAGAGGCCCTGGCCAGGTGGACATGAGCAAACTGCTTTGTGGTCTCTGCACACCAGACCCAACATTTTCTCTCCCATGGTCTGGTAGTGATGCTCTGTTTAAACTTTCCACAGCAGTGGGTGAAAATACACTACATTTCTAGTTTTTAGCAACAGAAAACACAGGGGAGTGTGCTAGAAGGGAAGGACAGAGCACAGTATTTTATGTTCTCTTTTTCCATCAGGTCTGCAAGGCCAGTGCTGGGTGCCTTCATCCCCAGCGCTGCTACTGAGGCAGTTCCTGTGTGTCTGCTGATGCTCATGTCCTGCAAAGGTGGCAGAGGGAAGAAAAAGAATAAAGGCTCTGAAGAGGAAGGAAAGTGAGTTATGTCTTTGCTGGGGCACAGAGCAGAGCTGTGGGAAACAATGGATCTGCAGGTCCCTGTATTTGGCATCACTGTGTGGTTTTTTTTTTCCTCTATGGGGTGAGCAGGTTTCCTCTGGTGAGTGGAGGGCCAGGGCTTTCACTGCTCTCCCTGTGGAATGACCACAACTAGTAGACAAGTGTTCCAAATGAAAAATTAATCTTTCCAAGACCTCAGAACAAGGCAAACCTTGCAATTCCTTAAAGCATTCCCATGCCACTTTATATTCCGACAGACCCTGTATCACAACAGAGCCATTGAGAACATGGTGAGGTGCCGTGGCTGGCCAGGGACAAGTGTCCCCAGGCTGTTTTGCACTGCTCAGACAGGTTGTTTCAGATAAGCTCTGCTCCCTCTACAGGGTGAACCCTCTAGACTTTTCAGTATCCAGCGGCTTCTGGGATGCTGCCTCTGGCCAATTTTTTAGGCAGCATGGGTGCTCTTTTGAAAACTTAGCCACTATTTTTCAGCCTGTGGTGGGAAGAGATGAAAATTTTTTTTCTAATCATTTCTTGTAGAGGCAAGTCATAAGGGAAGGTGTTTGTAGCAGTTCAGGGAGTAATTGCAGTTGTCTGCCTCACAAATCTCTTTCATCTTTTCCATTCCATCCTTCTTAGCACACTTATCTGATATCTATTAGAGCTCAGTTTATCAGCCTTTCATCTAGGGAAACACCAGTAGGATTTTTTTTCCCATTGCTTCATAGTTAATTTTCATAACCTGGAAGAAAAATGACAGCTTTTAAAACTCCACTGTCTTGTCAAAATGGTTGGTCAATGAGTTGAAAAGCTATTGGCAGTAGATAGTGGCAGATGAACTCACAAAGCCTGATCCTATAAACCTTGTTTACTTAGGGAAACAGGCTAAAACCAGCTGGTTTTAGCTGTAAAACCAGCTGTAGCCTGGAGATCATAGTATTTCCACTCAGGACAAGCCTTTCACCTAACACTCAAAGTAACATTTCTTACTCCATCTGTAGCAATTAGGAGGCAAGATGTGTTCAAGCAGTTTTCAGGGCAGTTTCAAAGCTGCTTAAGTGGACCCCACAGCGATAAACACATCTCTCACCACCCTGCAGCCCGCTATGCAAGCAGCCACAGTCTTGCAGGGCTCTGTTGGGTGGATCTGCCTGGAAGGGCAGGCACATTTTCTGGGGAGATGGAAAAAGAAATGGGCTGGATAATCTGGGAGAGGGGAGGCTTCCTTTATTAGGGAGAGTGGCTACAGGTGCAGAGGTGCCATGTGCTTTTGACTTAAGAACCAGTGTACATTATTATTTATGATTAAATGTCCATCTGTCAAATTAAAATGCCTTCTTTTGAAGTTGCACATCACAGAATAATAAGACTGAAGCCACAGACATCTCTGTACAATGTTTTTTTTGTCCATCATTCTCTGAAGCCTATTGAAGCCGAAAATACATTTGCATTACAAAGGATGCAGTGTCTTTGTGTCTTGGTGCAGTGTCTCAAACCTGAGCAACCTTCCTTTCTAATGATGGTCAAGTAAAAAAACTGATCCAAACTAATCTGTGATGTGACTCTTGTTAGTTCAAAGGAGTTACAGCAAGAATAAAGGCTCCCCACTAATCTCTTTTTCCAGACAGTGCTCTTCTCTTTCAGTGCAGCCTGTTGCACCAACTCAGCTACAGAGGAGACACCAGCAGAGTCCCCAAGGACGTGGTTCTTCTTGTTCCCCTCATGGTGCACATCAGGCTTGACGAGAATCATCTGAATTAACACAGTGTAAAACCTGTGGTGAAAGAAGGGCAAAACCGTCGAGCTTCTACTCATCAAGTCCACCTCCAGTATAGTGATTTGGAGGCTCAAGCATGTTCATCTGCTGTCCCAATATTCAAAAACCAAAGAAACTTGACAATTTCAGCCCAGGTGTTTCTAAAGTAAAAGCTTTCAAGGGACCCATTGTTTTCCAAACCTTTATGTGACCCCTCCAAAGGCTTGGATTTGTAACATGGGTTTGTTTTTCTTGCCTTCACACTCATTCTCTAAGGCCATATAGCAAGGGCCCTTCCCTGCTTGCTCTTGTTCTGCTGATGGGATCTTGCCTCTTTCCCATTAAGAAGCCTCTTTCGCCTCTGCCTCCTTCATCACAGACGTTGGTGAAAAGCCCTACCTGCAAGAGGAGGATGAAGATAAAAGGGTCTGCATGCCACCAAGGGAGTGAGCAATTTAAGTGCTCCTTGCCAGAAAAGTGCTGTTGCAGACTGCTGCTGACTGAGGACCTGATTTCTGACAACAGCAGCTGAAGCACAATGCTCCCATTCAGCTGCTGACAGGTCCTCGGTGCTCACAGGACAGGCTGGCCCTTGGCTTAATTCAGTATGTAATGGATGAATCACATAAAGGCTTTGCTCCCTGCACTCACCCCAGCCGTGAAGCGCAGCGCTTTGCCTTGTTTTCAACCCCAGGATTTGAAAGACAGTATTTCACTCTCCATAGTTTGGGACTGTCTTTCCGTGAAGTCTCTTTCCCATTGGTTTTATCAGGTTTCTTTGTTCTCACTTGCATCATGTGCACATTACTGGGTGGCTCCTGATGCCTGCAGCTCCTGCTCTTGTGCAGTGCAGACCCCTCCCTTCCTGTGGCATGAGTGCCGCTGATCCTCAGTGGTGTAAGGAAAATTAATCCACAAACATCAGAGGTTTATGTCCAAAAAGGAGACAGAGGAGTCCCTTTTACTTTATTCGAGTAAAGGGAGAGGCCATGGGGCATTCCCCTGGGATCTCTCGGATTTTTGGAGGACGCAGCCTCCTTTTTATCCTCATTTCCCGGCCGCATTTCCCTCTCTCTTTCCCCATTGGCTGAGGTACTTGAGAGGTACAGACTTCCCGGAACGCCTGATCCCAAAGATTCCCCTTTAATGTAAAGCAATTATCTTTTTTCCATTCATCAATCAGTGGAATCCTTCCTATTGTTTCTTTCATCTTTCAATGTCTGATTTCACTTATCAACCAATCTAGAGTGTATTTGTAAAAGCAAATATCTTTTTCCATTCATCAATCAGTGGAATCCTCCCCATTGTTTCTTTTATCTCCCAGTGCTAGTTTTTTCTACCAGCAGACCCCAGTTTGTTTGTAAAGACAAATCCACTATTCCTCTCAGTGGTACTCAAGCATCACTGCCAGCACTGTACGGCATGGTGGGCAGCAGGAATAGTCTCTCTCTGCCACTTCACCCCACAAAGTGGCCTGGAGGTTGGGGACTTCATTTGGATTTAATCAAATGTAATTTCTTTTTGGAAGATAAGGGGTGGAAAGGCAGGTCAGACAATGAAAGTGAGGGATTATGGTTTAGGCAGGCACAGAATGTGACTCAAAGTGAGAGGATAGTTTTGAGGCAGACAGAATAGAAAACCTCACAGTCATTGCAACATGCTTCTTCTTGCTTCTTCTAAAATTTTCTAAGCCAATTTCATCAGGAATTCACTAAGAAAATCTCATCGTGTTTCTGTTCCTACCTTTCACTTTGACCTTGACAAGGAAAATCATAACCATACTGTACACTGCAGGCAAAGCTCTGGCAGGCTGGGCACAGAAGGGACACGTATAATCTCCAGTTTAAGCTATGTGACTCTGTGAGTATTGGCCAAGCCAGCACTTTCTGCCCCCCAACAGGGCTTGTGTATTGCATGTGATGCTGTGTGAGCTTCATGAAAGCAAGTGCCATCCCTGTGCTCCCTGTCTCCCCTGGGAAAGAAGCCTTTGCAGCATGGGATTCAACCTGCAGCTGATGAAGCTGCTCAAAGCAGGGCCAGTGAGACCAGGTTGCCAAGGGTAATGTCCAGTCTAATTTCAAATATTTCTGAAAATGAAGATTGCTCATCCACCCTGGAAGCCCACTTCTGTGCTTAGCTACAATCATAGGGATGTTGTTTATCCTAATATCCAGTGACTCACAGAATAATTCAGGTCATGATGACTAATATTATTTCATGACAGGAGGACATCTTTTCTTTCCTTGATGTGCACAGCCTTGTACTTGTGGCAATTTTGGGTTAACAGTTGTGAGAGCATAAGGGGGAAAGTGGGGCTTCCAGTATGTGATGAAAGGCTGTCTGAAAAATTCAGTTAAAGATGGCTCTGAATAAAAACCATTCTCCAAAAGGTCTTAAAATGCCTAGTAGCTCAAGCTTGGCTCAAGAATTTTGAAATCTCATCAATGAGCAAGGCTTAGTTTATGACATTAGATAGAAATCAAATAAATATGTAGAGTTCTGGCTAAAAAACATGTTTGGGATTAATGGCTTGTAGGATTTAAAAATAGCTGTATCACTTAAATTAATCTGGGAGTCCTTTGGTGGTCCTGCATCATGAAAGCTGACAGGAACAACTACAAGCAGCAGGACATATTAATGTATTTTTCATAGAGGATTATGTGGAATCCAGTTCTGCCTATGAGGTCTCTTCCTACCAGTCAGTTGAGCAGGACCAAATAGCTCTCTGAGGAAAGGCATGTTCCTGCTCATGGGGTTCATCTCTGTTTGGATTTTGTTGCTCTGATGCTGTCACCTCAAGTCCTGCCATTTGGTGGCTGTGAAGAGCCCTGGTAATTTGAAGGGACAGCTGAAACAGCTGTAGCTCTACCCCCTGCCTGGGCAGCCCACGGCACCATGAGGAGAGAGGTGCAAGTCCTTGGACAGTGTTATCAGTGAGGGGTATTGAGCTGTGGTGGCAAAGGGAGAGGGCTGCATGCCTTTGGACCAGCAGAGGAGGAATGGGGCTGAGCCCTGTGGTCAGGCCCAGCCCAGGGCCCTGCAGCACTGCCCCAGTGAGGTGGGATTTGGTCAGAGCTGACAGCTCCACATCAGACACTCCAGCCCAGCAGGTCCTGGGTGAGAGTCTGGTTCAGGCTTTGCAGCCACCACCTTCTCCTGTGTGCTTGTGATTGTGATTTGGGTTGATCCTCTCATCATTCAGCCAGGAGCCAAAGAAACAGTTATGGCTGGTTCTCAGAGCTGACGGCAAGCCCATACCAGAAACTGCTCTCCTTTTTTTGTAGGGTAAAGATTTCTGTATTCTCCTGGTCAGTGAAAAAGCCTGCAGGTCTGGAAATTAATTTCCTACAAACTCTGCCAATCATGCCAAACCCCCAGCATTTCAGCAGTTAAATCAGATCCCACCCTACCCTGCCCTGCCCAAGAAGGCACAAAGTCAGGAAGTGCTGCTGTAAGGCCCTCTCCACCAGCATACCCAAAGCAACATCCCAAATGCTGCTGCAGGTCTTTTTTTCTGCTGAGACTCATTACCGAGACACTGCTTAGTGGCACAGGTCGCCCTGGCTCTGTGTGCAGCAGTGTTGCACAATTCATGTGTAAATGTCAAGTTTTAGCAGATCCAAGCCTTGGTCCTGGCCCTCACGCCACAAAAAAAAAAAAAAAAAAAAAGCATGAGTAGGCTACTGTGGGACAGTGGGGAGGGAACAATAGCTGCTGCATATGGGATAGGTCAATGGGCTGCCATATGCTGGCTCCCTCAGAGCTTTGCTGCTTAATCCCCACTTTCAATACCATTATCAATGCTGGATGCTCACTGCCTCTGCAGAAAGGCAGTTTATACTCTGCCTTTTAATGTATTCTTGGTTTTAAGTCTAGGAGTGTTTCTGCTTTGTTGTACCCTTATTAATATGGAGAACAGATTAACAGGGAAAGCTTAGCTCTCTGACAGCCCCATGAATGAGTCCACAGCCAGCCTGGGAAAAGCATGAAATTCATCTTTTAGCAAAAGGCTTCAGTCATGAAGTTTAGTTTGTGGCATTCACCCTGTGAAGCAGCAAGGCTGTTGGGCAGGAGTACAGAAAGGGCTTTGTTCAAACTTCCTTGCCTTGATTTACACGATGAAGGGGTTCTTGCACCACATAATATTTCATCTGTGAATGAGTTGTGGTACCGATGGAGCATGAAACTCCCCAGTGATCAGAAATGAGGTCTCCACTTGGTGGCTCCTTATTCTGCATCCTCTTTCGGATCTCATTCTGCATCCATGCCCAGCAGCACACTGTGTCTGGCATCTCCCAGCTGGCAATGTAGGCAGGAGGTGGCTGCATGGACCCTGATGGCTCCTCATGCTTCATTCAGTGTGACACCAGTGAACATATGTCTTTCTGATTATAAATGAGCAGTGAGGCTGAATAGTTCTCCCGCAGACAGCAGGCTGTGCTTGCTGCGGGATTTCAGGACACCTATGTGTCCTAGTTTAGGGCAAATTTGGGAGAAAACCCCCAAAGGGGCCACCTCAGAAGAGCCAACCCACACGGCCCCTCCCCCCCAACCAGCGTTCTGAACAAATTTCCTCAGAGAGAGAAGTGGAAAGAACCTGTTTATTTAACAGGCAACGCACCCCCCACACACAAATGAACAGTACTGGATGACAAAACTCTTTCACCGTTCTGAAGAGATCTCAAATTCAGACAGTCTCTCCTGGGAGTGGTCGCTCTGTTATTGGCCTCTCCGGCGCTGGGAATGGCTGCTGCAGGGCAGGCCACAAAGTGCAGGGTCTCGGTGTTTCCCAGGTCCCAGTCTAGAGCAGGTTCGTATGGTTCCAAGGAAAAAGAAAAAAAACCAAAAAGAAGGGGAAAAAAAAACCACCAAAAAACAACAAAACCAAAACAGTCCAGGAAAAAAAAAATTCGGACTGCCTTAGTAAACTAGCTAACAAGAAGCAAAAGCAAGAGAGAGAAAAGCAGAAGCCAGAGCAAAGCAAGGGCAAAAGCAAAAAGAACGCAAAGAAAAACAAAAGAAGCCCTATGTACAGTCTGTGTCTTGCCATCCGTGTGGGAGTGAGCAGGCTGATAACAAAATAAACTTTGTTTTTCAGAGCTGATCTCGAAGGTACAGAGCATAATATCCAGCATAACAGAACAGACGATTGGGGATACAAACATCATAAGGTCACCCTAGGACACTATGCAAGGCACTGGCAGGGGCATCTTGATCTCAGGGAGGCACCCTGATCCCAAGCCACTCGAGATGGGGATGTCCTTAACAGGATGGCCTGCCTGGCAGCAGCTGCACAGGACAACAGGCTTGCCATGGCAACAGAGAGGGAACCTGGCTGGAGGAGTGCTGGGAGCCCACAGGTTAGCACTGGCTCAGGTGGGAGGTCACACTGGACTCCAGCTGCTGTGGGGATATTTGCTGCTCCAGCACAACATCTGCATTGGCAGGACTGGAGGGTTTCCGGCAACCCTTCCATCTTCTCCAGTGCAAGGTGCTACAGACCCGCATTGCTCCAGCACTTCTCAGCTGCTTTCCTACAGACAAATGTGCTGTGGATGTCTTGGGGGCAGCTTTGTTGTCCCTGGTTTTGGCCGCAGAGTTGAACAGAGATGGTGCTGCTTGTTCATCTTCTTCCCTTCCGTACAGAAAGGCAGACAGGGACAGGAATGTAATACAATCAAACTACCCAAACCTTTAACTCTGAAGATAATTTTGGGAATACAGCTGAGGTTACTGGTTCATATATCCCCACTAAAGAGGCTATGGTGGGCCTGAAAAATCTTTTGTCAGGTTAGATTGCTCCTCAGGGAGGTGTAACAAAAAGGCAGAAAAACTGGCAGCCCTTTTCTGGAAGCAAGGCTGCGAGCAAGAGGTCTGTGGTAGATTAATTGGTAGGTGATAGCTGGGAGTCTGATGAGCTGCTGCCTAAAATTACAGCCTCCCTCTCTGCTGATGGGACAGATGAGCAAGACTTCAAAAGAACGAATGTGGCTGGGTGTCGTAAATTGTCAAATAGATTTTATATCAGAGAACAAGGCTCCTCTAGAACTCTGGATGGATATTTCTTTTCAGACTGGAGCACATCACCCATACAGCTACAGATCCTCAGAAACTTAACAGTGAGGATGTGCAGCCAGATACTGCAGTTGTCAGAACCCAAGGCACTCAGATTTCACTAGGAAGAGAGAAAGATTTGAACTGCAGGCTTAAAATGGGGTTTGAGCTTAATTTTTGCTTTAGTCCACCTCTGATCCTTAATAATCTTTAATATCTCCTTTTTCTCTCTTAACATATGAATGATTTCACTGGTTAATGGAGCAATGAACCTGGGAACAGGAAGCCCCAGTGTTACGTATGTACATGCCTAACATCATGCTGTGCTTGACAATAAAATTATGTATGCAAAGCTGAAATGGCTTGTGGTAGCATCAGATGCCCTGGGACAACCTGACTGGTCTGATTTTTCATTCTTTTTTGTTCCAAATTTTGTTGGACCACAAAAAAATTAACCACAGAAAATCTCATTAAAAATCACTGTCATTCTGTTGGTTTGTTGTCTGTATCACTGCAGCTGCTGCCTGTGACTGTGAGCTGAAAATGGTCCCCATCACACAAGACTTGCACCCTGCATTTGAGATGTCAGGAAACAGTGCAACACCCACAACACCATCATTCCAGGTAGCACAGAGCTCCTGTCACTCACCCGCGGCTGTGGGACAGTCACATTTCTAAAACACTTCCATTTGATGTCTTCATAATGATCGCCACACCTCAAATGGCCTCCAGGGCGATACCCTTAGCTTGCTCTTTCCCAGCAGGACTGGGAAAGAGTCTGCCACTGTGCTAAGGCACAGGAAAGGCAGCTCCATAAGCAAACTCTAGGGGCAGTGGGGATGCTTTAACACTGCTAGGGTGAGTTCCTGCATTCCTGGGCAAAACTCCCCCAGGGGCCATGGGGATTGTGCCAGGGATCGGGTGAGCACAAGGCTTTTAGCCCAGGCTGCACTCTGTGCTGAAGAGTACAGAGTGCTGTGAGGGTTGTGGGAGAGGGATTTCCTCTTATCGTCAGATTTTTCCATAACAGTTGCCTTCTGAGATACATATCTCGTGTGCTTGGTTGAGGCCCAGGAAAAAAATGTTTAATAAAATCCATTTTGTGCTTTTTTTTCATGCAAAATGGGCACTTGTCTGCTCCAATGATGAGGTCTGGCAGAGATGCCACGGGGAGAGGAAGATCGCCACTTGTCAGCAAAGGACCTATTACTGTTTAAGTGCCAAGTGGGTGGATGGGAGGATGTTGCTGTAGGAGCCTTCCTATCAGTTTCTTAAGCTTGAATGATAAAAATCTCAGGTCTACTGAGGAATCGACACAGAGGTTTTCTTAAGCAGTCAGAGCAATGTCATATATATTCTCATGCTTATCTTCTGTGAATGAAAACTGTCATTAAAGGACTTTGGAAAGTGGCTATAGTCTGCAGCAGCCACAGCACTGGCCTTTTAAATATTTACTTGAAACGTTACATGCTTGCTTATTCTAATCCTTATTATTTATTAAAATTAAAAAAAATTATCTAGGTGGGTAAGTGATTGAAAAGTCACTGTGAAGTGATGTAAGAGAAGAGTGAAAGGCTTATTGTATTTTCTCAGTGGAAAACACAAGTTCGGAGATGTCGAGTGACTGATTAGGACTAGTCCATCCCCTGTAAGCTTAATGCATCAGGCATAGTCACTGGCAAAACTCATCTGGTGGGTGTTTGCCCACTGGCTAGAGAAGTATTTTGACTGAATTTGTTACATTTTAGCCTCAAATAATGTGAGACAAAAGGGAAAAGGATGCTTTTAGCCATGAAAATTACATCTGCACTAAAATAGCCAGAGGTTTCTTGTTTCATAATTAGAAATCTTATTTTATTAGTAATTGAAGACTGTCAATTATCTCCCTCTTTTTCTAGCTCCCAGATAGCTTCTATTCATATCTCTTCTTCCTATTTTCCTAATTGTTTGTTTTCTTAATTTTTTATTGCTTTGCTTTCTTTTTTCCTTTTCAGTTTACTAAATTTACCAATAAACAATATAAAAAAGACTTACATTATGCTATTGTTAGCACCATTACAAAAGAACTCCAAACCATATGAAAAGTGTGTGCTGCAAGCAATCAGAATTATCATCCTTCAACAAAAACTGTCTTCCTCTTTTGTGTTTGTAGAGCTGGTTGTGTATATTCACGGGGCAGACTATGGTTTTGCTTGGTTCTGCTACCAGGATTGGTGAGGCTGGAGCCAGGTTCCTGCTGTTTCTCTTGACTAGGAAAGGGAGTTTGTTGTTATGGGGCCAGCCTGGAAGAGCAGGACTCCAAAGCCTGCAAAACGAGCAGAGTGCCTTTGTAACAGATTAAGGAGAGCTTGTGTTTTTCTTGACAACTTTCAAGCAAAAATTCTTCTTTGTTGTTTTGATTTGAATCAGAAACTGCAAGTGACAAGTAAGAAAGTCACTACTGATTTGACCCACTTTCAAAGGGAAATTTCCATCAGAAGCCCTGGAAATGAAGACAAGTAAGTCTCACAGAGCATTACAGACCTGAGAGCAAGGGTAAAATTATGACAAATTCAGTTAATACTGTTCTTCCTCTTTTAACCTACTATGACAGAAAATACCTTCATGAGCTGAATGAAATGTCTCCAAATAAAACAGGAATAAAAGTAAATTGAAATATCTCCTCTTCATGAAGAATTTCACAGAAACCATTAGCTTTCAAAAAATGAAGAAGAAAATGTCGCTACATTTTCATTACATACATTACTTCAGATATTTGTTAGTTCTTTTTTCAAATAGGAAATACTACTAATCAAAGGACAACCAAAAAGCAGTATTGAACCAGTGTATTTTTAAATGAATGGTAGGTGAAAATCATTCATTTTGCAGGTGGAACAAAGAATCAACTCCCCAGTTACATTTCTGTTTGACTGGAGAGACAAAATCAACCATCAGCAGCAAAGTCCAGGTCCAGGCACTTTACTTCATGCCTTATTTGCACGAGATGGCTGCAGCCACATTACTCCGTGCTGTTCTATTAGCTGGGAAATCAGGAGGCATTATTTGCAGGTTTTCTCATGCTCCAGGCTGGAGGGTGGTTTTGCATGCCCATGGCAGGGTGCCAGCTTGTTGTCAGTGAGGCCTATTAGATCATTACCCAGCATCATAGCATACCACAGAGCCAAGCAGTGCTCCTAAAGTGATAAAATCCTGGTTCCCTGTTGAATTTCAGAGAAATGTTTATAGTGGCACTTGTTAAAGTTAAATGTCTATTAATGGTCTTACTAAAATCTGTCTATTTTGTGGAAAGCACACAGTATTCAGTCATTTAAACTCTTTCTGAGAAGAAAGGTGAGCTGTGGGAAAAGCCTGAATATTTGAAGTTATTGATTTCTTTAGTTAGAAATAAAATGCTTTGTAGTTATATATATTTTTTTCCCCAGAAGAAGTGGGCACAGGAAAACCCACAAGGATTAATTTTTAATATGTGTTTTACATTCTTTTAAAAGTCCAGGTTTGGGAAAGTATTTCCTTGCCCTGTAAACTAAAGGATTTATTTATACAAAATCACAATAAATATACACAAATGACTGGGAAAACAAGTCCTACTCAGATTTTGTTTGAGTGGAGGAGGGATTCAAAGAGGTGTTGCAACACCCTGCCAGAGCCCATTGCACAGGACGAATTAAATGCAGATAGAACATTGTTTCTGTCTTACATATTAATATTATTGGTATCTTTTAAAGTGCAAGTTACATGGAAACCAACTACAGTTTGTCACTGAAACTGTTGGGCAACATTTTCACTGTTCTTATTTGACTGATTCAAGACAGAGGATGAACTCTTCTTCAGAGAGCTGTAAGAAGCTGCTGCAAGGCTGATAGAAATTTCTGCCTCATCTCCCACCTTAAACTGATGCAGAGGTTCCCTGGTGTGCACAGAGCAGCAGATCTGCACTGGAGCCCCAGCATGGCAGAAGCTCATGGTCTGGCTGCAGTCAGGTATCCCTCGCCCAAGATCCTGCCAATCCATCTCAATTCCCAAAGTGCCCTTGGACAGGATGGTGGTGCCAGGTCAGACAGATGCCCCACCCAGATCCCTTCCCTGTCCTTATCGAGGGCTTTCTAACACCAACATCAGGATCTTTTCCAGCTGTTGCCCCATCTCTATTTTTCTGTTATTAGATAGAAGCAGGAGAGAGGAGGCTTAGGCTGCTCCTTTACCGAGGTGTCTCAGGTTTAGTTGGATGTGTATTCTATCACCATCTGTTAAAGGTGGGGCAGTTATCCTCTGTTAACTGGGCATTTTACTTTGTCTCTTCCACAACCAATCCCCCCTCCAGAGAGATACCTTCTGTTATTGGGCCATTGAGTCTCACTGCATGACTGATAAAATTACATCATCCCATTGTGAAGTGCTCTGCCCAGAGGGAGGAGCTAAGCATTCCTATCTGGATAAAATCTGAGCTTTGGAACAACAGAGACAGCCTTTTCCCACTGGATTCCTAGAGGGAGACCAGGCCCATCTACCCCACCACTGGACCTTCTGAAGAAAACTGCACCCTTCTACAGGATCACTGCTTCAACACAACCACGCCTGTCACTCCAGGAGGACTGCAACCACCTTTTAATCGGACTGCTACCAACACCCTGACCCACAGGGTGTCAGGTCGTATTCTGACTCTGTCAGTGGTTTTTTTTGTTGTTGTTTGTTTGTACTATTGCATTTGTATTTTAATTTTCCTAGTAAAGAACTGTTATTCTCATATCTTTGCCTGAGAGCCTCTTAGTTTCAAAATCATAATAATTCAGAGGGAGGGGGTTTACATTTTTCCATTTCACAAGGGGCTCCTGCCTTCCTTAACAGACACCTGTCTTTTCAAACCAAGACACAAGGTCACACACCTCAGTGGGGATTCCCTCCCAAGGGGCAGGTGCCTGCAGCAGCAGCACAGGGTCTCTGCTGCCCCTTGTTTGCCATTGCTGTGCTTGCCTGTTTGAGAGCAGCTCTCTGAAATTTCTGCACTCACAAAGTGCTCTGGGTGTGTCGCGGCAGAGGGAAGACTCGGATGCTCAATATGAGTGATCAATAAGCTTCAGTTTATTATTGCATGCAAGATCCTAATATACTATGCCTTAATGAGTTACTACATATTCTGTAATACAATATTATGATTGGTACACGTCTTACATATCAATCCCTCCCATAGCTCCGCTTCTGTGGTCAGCTAGTTCTTCTTTTCTCATGCCACAGGCATCCTGTTGTTTGTTCGCTTATCTACCAAGGACATGGGGCCCCTGTGGTTTCAGCATAGAGCTCCATCTAGCTCAACTCTTAAATGAGATAAGTGCGGTGTTCAGCAAGATCTTGTTCCGTTAGCTGCAAAGGTTCTACATGCCCTCTCTGTCACGTAAACAGCTCTCTACATGGGTGCAGATCAAATCTGTGGCCAGCTCAGCCCTTTTGGACTCTTCCACCAGTCTGGAAGCACCAGCAGGACTGACTGAACACAAACATGGCTGCTCTTTAGTGCCTGTGTGGAGGCTCAGTTTTACCTGGGTGGCCACTGGGCTTTTGCTCAAGCCTAAATCTTCCTTGGTTCTCCCCAGGCAGGTGCAGCCCTACGGTGCTGCATCCTGCAAGAGAGCTGACTTCCACTGGAGGCAGCCAGCATTGGACCTGGCCTCTAGGAAGGATCATTGCTGCTCCAGCTCACCTTCAAGGGCATGTTGCTGCTGAGTCATGAACACTTGCAAGCCCAGGCTGCTGGCAGAGAGAGAAGCAGAACATAAGTCTGAGTAGTGAGAGCTGTGAGGCAGCAGCTCCAGCTATACAAATAATCATTTGCAAAATGAGCCCCTGAAGCCCAGAAGAAACAGAGACCAAACAGATTATTAGTATTATTATTATCCTTATTACCTCACCCTCTGTCTGTGAGGACTGCCCATGTTTTATTCATGGAAAACATAGAAGATTATGTTTCTGGTCTTGTCTCTGTGTGTGCCTCTTCCCCTGCTTTTCTGAGCAGCTCTCTCTTGCTAGGATCTGGCACGCTGGCTGGGTTTGCCAGTGTGGGAGCTGTTTCCCTTCTTCTCTCTTGCAGATTTTTTCAGCCAGCTTCTCTGCATTGCTGTGTCCCATCCTGTGAGGAAAGCAACCAGGCAGTTTGGGATTGCCAAATAGAGAGTGTCTTTTATTGTCACAACCTGCTGAGAGGGAGCATCAGGCCACAGAGGAGGGAGTGGCAATGGACTTTTTACTGTCTTGAGGCATCACATCTGGATTTGCCTTTCACAAGCCCAAATCTGGAGAAACTCCATTGCTATCTGAAAGGCCCTGTAGGAATAATGGTCCAGGCAAGCTGGTAGCCCTTCAAAACCGACCAAATATCTTGCACCAAATGCTGGACCAGACATTAAACCCAACAAAGACATCATTTGCCCTTGGGACTGTGAGATCCTAAAGCATTTGGCCTCAGTCAAGGATGATCACTGTTGTTCCTTATAACAGGGAGAGCCAGGGTACACAATTTGCTGAGCTCCCTCCTATAGGCTGGATCTATGACCTGCTGAAATCCAGGGAATCTTGTCCTGTCCCCCATTAAGCTTTGCAGCTGATCCTCTGTGCTGCACTCTGCTAATTTGGCAGCAGCTGAGTTCAATCCAGCTGAAGGTCCATGGAAAGAAAATTTCAAAACCCATGGTGGCATCCCTGTATGAAAGCAGTCTGAGTATCTCAGAAGAGGAAGAACCTGTACCAGGTGTGACTCTGCTGTCACCTGGCCTGGGGACAGTGAATCATAAACAGCACCACTCCTTGATCCCTGGACAGCTACATTCAAGATACTTAACACCAAAATTCAAGCCCTGTGAGCAGGGCAAGAGAGATTTGCAGAAGTAATGGAAAGAAAGCAGCATAGAGCCCATGGGAGCAATAGAGCATGGGATTTTGGAGCATCAGTCTTGGCCTCTCTGGAGCCATGGCAAACAGAGTGAAGGGTCCATAATCACAGCTTGTAGATATGACACAGAGCAAGGCCCTGCTCTTGCCTGAAGAAGGGGAGTCACCATGGCATGGCTTGTCCATTGTGATGGGCTCAGTGTGCTACTTGCCAGTTATTTCTTTCCTACTGGAAACAAATTGGAAATGGTACCACTTTTGTCGTCTTTGAAATGTTAATTGGTTTATGTCCAACAGAGCTGAGCTCTTAACTTTAGGGGGTTCCACTTGGCTTGCTGCCCAGCCTGACAAATCCCCAGGGAAGATATTTAAAGGCTGTCTGAAAGAGAACAGCTTTAATGATACAATAAATAAGTACACCCACCTCATGAGGAAATGGCACTGCTCTTGGAAAGGTGACATCCATAAGGAGTTCACCATCTGGATTATTTCCAGGAATGACCTCTTCAGACTTCTACCAATTGCTGATGGTTTAAAAACACTTGAGGTATTAAATATTTTCTTTTAGTTTGCCTCCTCCCACTTCAAGGATATGCTGAATATGATGGGGAAGAAAAAAACTCCAAAGGCTGAAAGGAAAGGAAGAAAAGAAAGGCAACAAGAAAGAGAGTGTATAAAAGGCAATTTTTAAAATTTAAAAGCAATACTTTTTCATGTAGTCAAAATCATCTTCAAGAAAATCCCAAGCAGCTCAAAAGCAGCACTTGAAAATGTGAAGTGTGCAAGCAGCATGGGGGTCTCTTACCCTGAGTCTCCAGAACCACTTTTTCTGTAAGCATGTCTCTCCACCAGGCTGGTTGACCAAAGTGGGAGAAGACCTTCAACTGAACACAAGGCTTTCTAGCCCTGGTGCCAGGGAGGCTCTCAAAGAAAAATGGACTTTGCTGGTTACAGCGGATGTGATATGTGTCCTTTCTCTTCCTGTCAATTCCCTCCCAAATGCTTAAGGAAGGAGTTATTCCTTTTCAGTGTTGCCACCAGCCACAGAAAGGGATGTTCAGGGCAAACATCCTCAGCTGCAGGAACCAACAGTGGAGCATTTAAACTGACAGTTTTTCATCATTGCTAGGTATATCACCTTTAGGACACACACACCAGAGCCAAATTTCCCCCAGGTTTTTAAATAAAGTCAGATTTAACATTGTTACTTACATCACTTTAGGAGCTTCAGCTGAGAGGTGAAGTAGAAGAACCAGACCCACCACAGTGATGTAGAACCCTGGTCACCCAGATTCTGAATCTGTGCTGTGGGGGCATGACTGCCTGAATCATTTCTGCAAATGGAATGACAAGCCTCAGGTAGAGCACTTCTGCACCCTTTTACCTGGAAGGAGGGGAGCTGGAGCAATGCAGCTGTCCACTCTGCACATGGAAGCCCAGTCACTTTCATGTTAAAGCACAGGGAAAGTCTCATTAGCCTCAGAGAGGCATTTTGTGCAACCATTCCAGCTGTGTGCCAGTTCCTGCAAGTGTATACAAATACCCTGGAGGACATTTTTGCTTCATGCTCAGACTTTTTTAGATAACAGCTGGAATGTTTTTTTATTATTTATAGAGACAAGCTCTATTCTTAAGTGTTGTGGATTGGTTTCACCTCTTACAAGCTTGCCAAATGCTTTCCATTCCAGGATCCTGATTTGAGGAATTTATCAGTGTTTCCAACACTTCACCTTGTGGGTTGAAAGCTTACATTCCTGGGGATTGCCCCAGACTGAATTTTTGGTGAAACAGGTTAGCCATATCTAAGAAGGCTGAGGACTCGTGGCTGTATTGACAAAATCTAATGGCATTACTTCTACAAGTCCAAGTGCTCTTCTGATTTGAAGCAAGGACTTAAAAACACTCAAAAAATGAGGAAGAAAAGCAGTGACTGCCTGCAAAACATTTGGACAGAGTGATGTGTTTAACATCTCCAAGGTGCTGAGCAGGAAGAACTCCATTATCCAGGGCAGCACTCAATCACTCAGAACCATGACCTCGCTTCTCTTTGCTAGATCCCCTCCTGCCTCCATCCTTGCTCAACATGTTCAGTAACTTGGATTAAAAAACACTGTCTCAGGAGTTGTGAAAAGAGGCTCCAAGTGAGTGTCATGCAAGCATTGCTGTTTGCCCAAGTTGGAAGAATGTTTTGTTTGGAGCAAAGCCAACATAAGTCCTTCCCTAGTCTTCACTCTCATCCTCACCCTTGTACCACCCCTCCAGGCTTCGCACAGAAGTGATCTGGGCTAGAAAAAAACAGTATCTCCTGTTGAGATATTTTTCATCTGCCAGCTCCTTCACCCCACTGGCCATCCAGCATTGTGCTCCCACAGCTGCAAGGTACATGGGAGGGACAAAGGCAGATACCTCCAACATGTTCAGCCAGCCCTGTGTTCAACTCCTCATGGGAGCAGCAGGGAGTTACTGAGGACATCCAGAAAACGTGCCCCTGGGTTCTCCCACTCCCAGCAAACAGACTGCACAGAAACCACAGCAGCTGCTGAGGGAAGGATTTGCATTAAAGTACAGAGGCAATAGAAATTCTATTGTTACCTAACTTTCGAGTACTTGGCCCTTCAACTTTAATATTGTATCTGGGTATAATTATAATTTGGATGGTAATCCTATGCGAGTCCCACTTTGAGCACTGCTTAGACATTTTAAAAGACAGTTCAAAGAGGTTAGAGAATACAGACAGAAAACACAAGGCATGGACTGTACAAGGCAGACCACTAGCTACATCTCCTAGTGGCTGTGCACCCAGGGCTAGGACTGGTGACCCTGATGAATTCAAGCTGTCTTGTTCAGAGCAGGGGCTCACACAGACTCTGTGGGAACCCTGCTGGACTTTTGTGGCAGGAAGTTTTTTCCTGTGTGTTTGAGGCTATCTCAGCACCTTGGCAGGCTCCATGCAACCCAAGAGACTCAAGGAAGGTTCTCAGAAGCCCAGACATCCTTCCACCCATAGCTTCATAAAGAAGCCACCTGTGCACAGTGCT
Source organism: Peucedramus taeniatus (assembly GCA_013400575.1). NCBI lineage: Eukaryota > Metazoa > Chordata > Aves > Passeriformes > Fringillidae > Peucedramus > Peucedramus taeniatus. Next base: position 174,855 of record WBNO01009846.1, read on the forward strand.
GACTTCTGCACTTTGTGGAGGTACTGTGTTAGACTTAGAGAAGTGAGGCCATGAGAGAGTAGGGGAAAGCTCACAGATGGGTCCCTGCCTGGCTTCACCATGACCAGCATCTACAGGACAAAAAGGGCAGCATTTTTTCATAAATCAAACCCCACCAGTGGCTCTTTCCATATTGGGTTTGCTGTTTTGCTCCCCTTTGTTTGCTGCAGACCTGTGAGGAAATCTGAAAGTGGTGTCCCTGTTGTTGTTGGCTTCCCACAGCTAAGGGTGCTCCCCAAGGCTTGTTCACACAGGTTTCTTCTGCTCTGGTTTTCTTATGGAAAAGCAAATACAAAAGAGTGTATTTGAATGCTTATTCTGAGATCAAACACAAAGAGTTACGCAGGCTTTGCAAGCAGAGCTGACAGAACAGGTAGGTCCTGAGATGAAAGCCAGTGAGCCACAGTGGCATTCGCTGGAGCAGCTTTTGTTTGGCCCAGAAACAAACCCAGCACATCTCTGTTTCAAACGCTGCCCAGCTGAGGACAAAGGCCTCAACATGAAGCAGACTGAGAGCCCAGGCTGCCACCTACTGCAGCAGCTGTTTTATTAATAAAGGAAATATAAGAGAAGGCTGCACCTCCAGCTCACGGATCTCAATGTGGATCCCTTGGCATCAACTAAGTGAGGGTGGTTCTGGCTGCTGAGGGCCCATCTTGCTGTGGCCTGAGGGTCACTGTGGATGGCTCCATCCATGCAGTGTGTGCAGCACTGATCCACTTGCACCCGCCGTCCTTCCGCTCTGCTGCCTCCTTTCCCTGCCCACACGCTGCCCCTGCCATTAAAGAGAGAGCCACTGTCTCAGGGGGATGTAAAGTCACAAGGCACTCCAGTGAACCCACTATCATTTTAGATTGATTGGAGATGGTCCTTGGGGGCAGGGGGTTTGCAAGCAACCCTGCCTGCTAAACACGCCTCTCTAGCTCAGCAGTGCGTGCTATACAGGCATGCACACGTACAAGAGACAGCTTTATTGATGGAAGCAGTCATGTTCAGGACATGCATCCCTTGCTTCCTTCTTACTCCCAGCTGCCTTCTGTTTTTTGGGGTTTTTTTGGTGTGGATTTTTTTTTTTCTGGGCAACAGCGAACAACTCATCTGAATAATACAGCTTATCCCAATGATTGCATGGCTGTGTCAAAAGGTTGCCCTATCTCCAATGCGAACTTTGCATTTACAGCATCCTCCTTGGAAAGGAAAATGGGGTTTTACAGCACAGAAATCATAAGAATACAAAAACTCATGCAGTTTCATGTTGGATTCACCCAGCTCAGCATGCCATTTTTAACAATGGGCAGCAGCAGGTACCTAGAAAAATAAAAGCAAAGACAAATGAAGAAGATCCTCCCCTTGGCCTGACTATTTGGTTTCAGGCTTGAATCCATAGAATCTCAGAAAGTCTGGGCTGGGTCTCTGCTCTTGGGGACCATCTGGTCTATGCAAAGCAGAGCCTAGGTTGAGCTATCCAGGACCCTGTCAAATCCAGTCATGAACATTTCCAGAAAAGAGTCCAATTCTTCATGCTTCCCCAGCTCGCCCAACCTTCCAGCCTGCCTAGGGCTCTCTGTGTACTGGTTCTTCTTTTTGATCATCTGTCCTGTCCTCTTTAACTACTGTTGATGAGCAAACCAATCTTTCACAACTTTAGCTGTGGTATTTTTTGCTGAGCCTGCTTAAGCATTTGCCTTTGCAGCTTTGTTTGGCAGTGAGTTCCACGGTTTAAACTAAATGTTGGGCAAAAGAAGTACCTCATTTAGTTCAAATCCTGGTACCCAATCTTTTCATCAGGGAATCATTTGAAAATTCCTGTGTGCTAGGTTTTAAAAACAGTTTTAATGCCAGCACGTAATCCAGTATAAAGATTTATCAATTTACTATTATAGCCCAAAGACTGAATATCTCCATAGCTCAACCTACTATCTCAGTGGACTTGAGGTCTGCAATACCTCAAGTATTTTCATTCTTGAAGATCATATTCAATCAATTTGATACTTCATGTGCTTGCTGCCAGCATTCTTGTCTACAAGCAGTTAAAATAAAGCAAGAAAAAGAATGAAAGATTAGGAGGGATGAGGAAAAGGGGCTATGCAGTACAAATGCAGAATGTCCTTTCAGGCATGAAAAACATCCTCAACTCCACAACCTCTTCAAATGCAATCCATCCAAATGCAGGATGGAGAAAGAGCAGATCTCATGGTTTTATAAGGAAGTAGATGGCAGCTTGGATCCTATTTCTAGCAGTTCCTCCCTGTAATCTGGTGGGGTTTGTTTCTTATTTTAATCGAGTTTTTCCAGAGGTTGCTTAGTGACAGGAGAATAATAATGGCACATGAGTAAAACCGAAGCAAAGGAATTCACAAAGAATCTATTGACTCACCAATTCTTAGATGATTTTGCCAAGACAGTGGCACTTGCTCACTGTTTCTTTCATCTGCTTTTCCTGCTTAACCAGCTCATCCTCAAGGAAATCATCAGATGGCTTATTGAAGACCTCAGCCCTAACAGCTGAGGTGACACCTTGTGTCCTTCTTCCTCCTCCCAGCACATAAGGAAAAGGCATTTCCACAGGAGTACCATGGGTAAGATCCCACTCCCACCATTTGACATGAGTCAAAAGCTTTCTGCAGGAAGACCAAGCCTGTGAGGTTAGTATCTGTGAAGGTGAGCACAGCTGAGTGCTGTATCTTTTCTTCAAACCACCTCCAGCTTAGCTGGCCATCTCTGTCTCATTTTGTGACAACGAACCTCCATCCTGGAGCATGGTGGATCATCCATCCTGGATCATTCAGCCCTGAGCTAAGGCTGCAGCCTGGGCTTTCTCATGAGCCCGGTCAGAGGGCTAAACAAAGATGTAGAAGGCAAACACTAAGCCTGCCTTTTCTGGGTTGCAGGCTAGTTTTGATCCCTGTTGATGATGAATATTAAAAGGAGGAGTTGATTTTGCAAGGAAGGGGAACCTGGTCATAAAAACATAGCTGAGTGTTTTGTGTGGTGTGAAAGTCTAAAAATGAGAAGGAGATTGGGATGCATAAATCCTACTGATTTCAGAGGAGACAGATGTCTAGCTCTTTTCATTTTTAAACAAAATTTCCTCCTTTGGAGGATATGAATTGTATTTGGCATTCTCCTCCGAGCAGCAGAAAATTCAGGCTACATATGAAGTACCCGGAGGATAAACTCCTTCATTTGGTTGGTTATTTTTTTGTTTGTTTGTTTGTTTTGTTTTTGTGTGTGTGTGGTTTTTTTTTTTTGGTGGGTTTTTTGTTTGTTTGGGTTTTTTTTTTTTTTTGTTTTTTGTTTTTTGTTTTTTGTTTTCCTAGACAAGGGTTTTGTCTTACTACAGACAGCAGTATCTTTATCCCATGGGGCCCCTTCTGCCTCACCCATGGTCAGCATCTCTGCTGTGGGAACCTTTGCAAGCATCACTGCACATCTCCCTCAGGCTCATAGTAGTCAGCCTCTCACTAGGCTTCAGACAGATGCTTCAGAAGAAAGTGTGACCATGAAATCCCAGCTCACATCCCACATATGTCTGTGTGCTGCCTAACATTAGCTTTCGGCATCAAAGCCAGTCTCTGTTCCTACAGATTCACTAAGACTAATGGTTTTGCAAGTATCAGCTCTATGGTGTTATAGCAGCAGCAGACCCATACACAATATAAAAGCTCTGGAGAAAATCATTGGTCCTATTAGCTTAGATTCCTGAGCTCCCTGAGTGTCTAAGCACAGAAAATTGACATGGATCAACACGGATGTTTGCTTCCTCCTATTTATTCTTGACACAGCACAGGCACTCTGAATGCTAAATTCCAAAGTCCCTTAGGTTTTATGCAGAGTCACCAAAGCAAACAGCAGCAAAGATGGACAAAAGTTGCATAGCATTTCCACTGGACAAGAGTGTGAGGCCATCCTGGGAGATGTCATCATGCGTATCACAGAGCTTCACACAGCTGCCTTAGCACTGAACCCAATAAACAGGGTGTGATCACCCAGCTCAGTGCAATAGTCAGGATTCCCATGCTTTTCATCCCTCCATCCTCCTACTCTCCAGCATAATAGGATTCCATTACCACCACCCCACAGATGGACCCCAGATGAGCAAGCAAAGCAGTGTGATTGTGAGGGGGAGTGATGACATTTCAGCGTGCATATTGCATCCATGCCAACAAGCAGGGGTAAGAAGGGAAAAGTTAAATTAAGCATGTGGGGTGGGGGAGGAAAGTCACATCAGAGAAGCAGGGTCTTACCACAGAAAGAAATTGTATGGCCAAGGAAAGAGTGGAGGCTCCACTGCTTGAGCTTTCTGAGAGGAAATTAGATGGGATGTATAGACAAATACATCTGAGGGGCTCCTTCCTGATTGCAAAACAGCAAGAGTAGATGGGTCTTTTAGTTCAGAGGTTGTTTTCAAGAGTTTTACTGCTACTGTAGTTAATCAGGTGAACATCTGTCATCCACCTGACCCACTATAAAACTGCAACTGTCAGGACCAGGAGGCACTGTGCTGTGATCAAGGTACGAAGTTTGCTTATTGTGAAGCCTGTAGACTTTCATTTGCATCTCTCCATCCCGTTAACAAGCAGCTGAGCATCTGTTAAGAACAGACTCACCCGTGTGTGCCTCCCAGAACAACTGGCATTGATTCTTGGACATATATGGGATAAATTATATTTTTTGTTATTATTAAGTAGCTGCACTGAGTTCTCACTTAGGGGCGTGGATGGTAGGTTTGTACAGCTTTTGGTAGGTTTGTATGGAGTCCCGATGACAAGGGAAGTTGGAAGAGTTGGACTCTCCTTTGCTGTCTAACTGTGGGTAAGGCACATTTCTTCATTGCACTTAAGCTTTTTCCCCCCTTAAATGGCAATAACAATGCTCCTCTTTCTTTGTAAAGAGCTCTGAGCACCACGTTGGAAAAGCAACCCATTATTATAACTAAAGAACACTAATGCAGAGTAGTACTGCGTATTTTGGCTCTCCTGTTCTTGAATTAATGATTAGACATCAGTTGGGAGCTTCTCTACAGGATACAGGATTGCTCTTGAAGGTGTAAGCAATTAAGAAACCAAGATGTGATGCTGGTTATGACAGTGTGAGCCAGAGGAAGCATTCAAGGCTGACTCCCCTTTAACAGGAAGTAATAGGTGATAATAAAAGGGGTAATGCAATCCTATCTAGTGATACTCATGGTGTACTCATAAGCATGGCTCCAGAACCATGCTATTAGCATTTATTATTTGTTGCAGTGGTGCCAAATAGTGTTGACCTAGGCAGGGCCTGCTATGCTGGGCACTGCATAAATGTGTAGCAAATGGTCATTGTTTCCCCAAAGAGCATCCCATAGCAAAGAGCTGATGCACTGGTGAAAGGAAAAGAAATGCAAAAAAGAGCAGAATGGGGGAAGAGGATACAAGGAGCAGGGTGATGCAGTTCCTAGTATACCCTGAAAGAAAACAGGGCATGGTAGACAGAGAATCCTGGACTGTTCAGAGGGAGGCTAGGGATGTCATGTCACCATTGGATAAAGGTTGGTGACAGCTTCTGAGCTGTAACAGCTTAGTGCTGAGTGCTGGATCACTGAGGACTAAAGCACACAATGGAAAATAAAATTCCCTCACTGCTTCCAGTTAACTAGCAACTTCAGTCAATTTCCTGAAAACAGCCATCTTTAGTTAAAAGCATAAATCCATGCACGTGAAGCAATCTTGGCTCTGGTAGCATACAGCCTAGCAAGGACTCTCTCCCACTCACCAGGGCTTGCTAGGAATGCTGGTGGGCAGCATCTGCCCCATGTCCATGAGACCTGGGTGAGGTTTGTTCACTGATGGCTCCTGAGATTATACTCCCTGGGAAGGATTCCTGGCTGAGCCCCACACAGAGGCTTCTCTCTTTCCATGTGGTTTTCAGGCAGATGCCAAAAGCTGAGGCAAAAGCTCATAACATGCCAATTACCCTGGCCTCAAAACCCCAAATGATTGTATGCAGCTGTTGGCAGATGAAACCTTGTTCCAAACACTTAGTACCTAATTGAATAAACTTGCAGAGCCCTGCTCTGGGTTTGCCTGTTCTCCTGCCCTTGTGTCATCGTTCCAGCCCACTGCCAGACCCTGTGTTACAGCAAGAGGGGCAAGAGGCTTGCCTCATGGCTTTCCATCATTCATAAAAAAAAGAGAGAAGATTCCACCACAGCAGAAGTTTCAGATCTATCAGTTTTCTGTCAGAGCACTAAGAGGGTTAATTAGAAAGCACATTTGCCCTGTCTTCCCTTCACCAGTTTTCAGTTAAAGGAGAAATAAACCTATTTATAGTGGCTGTTGGTTCTCCAGTAAAGATGCAACAAGTGCTTCACTTAGATGTGGTGAATGGTAATTATGTTTGATGGGAAAAGTGGGCAATTTTTCCTTTCTTTGTCAAATGCCTTGGATAAATTGTTTTTGTGACATTATCTAGAACACAAAGGTCTAGTCACCACTTAAAATTATAAGTTATTAGTCACCACTAAAATTATAAGGTAATTAATGAAATACGCTCCTGGATCAGACAAAGCGACCAAACATGACCTTGCCAACGATAACTTACACTGCAGAGAAAGGTCAAAAAAGATTAGCATTGTCTTTTTTTAAAATAACAATATCCTAAATTAAATGTAGCATGTTTAATTTTTAAAAATCCAGAAATTTTATGGTTTACTTCTAAAGAAACAGTATCATTCTGAAACGTATGAAATGTTTCAAAGGTTATGAGAAACAGATGTCACTACCCCATCCTTTTTGAATGACATCTGAAGTTACATGCAATTTTCTCCAAATTGCCTTTTAACATCTGATTGCCTCAAACCCAACTAACTGAGTTGCAGCGTGCAATACACAAATGAGAAGCCTATAGCCTCAATCAACACCTCCCAGGGAGGAAAATATTCCTGATCCAGCAAATCATTTTGGCCCATCAGTAACGAACTGTGCTGCAAGGAGATGTTGCTCTCATCTTCAAAATCTCTGCAAAGTCTGCTCTAGGTTCCTAGTGTTACTAAAACAACTTTAAAGGATTTTTCTAGCTTTGGGGAAAAAAAGGGGTTGTGTTAAGTGTCCCAAAGGGAATTTATTTTTTCAGTGCTAGTCTAATCTTTCTAATCCACAAAGTCAGTACTCTCACAGAAAGTAATTCAGATTATAATCCAAATAACAGATCCCAAGAGACACTTCCACTCTTTAGTGAAGACATCAAGAGAAAAAAGAAGTATGGCTTTTTATCATCATCCAGACTTACTTTCTCCATCTCCAGTGGAATTGTTGCCTAACAAAGAGCTCTGTTAACACTCTATATATAAACTCAATTGCAAAGACATTAAAGACTTTGTACTCAATGTAAAAATCTACAGTTCAAATAGTGATGCTGATTCCTGGACTAATTGAAAAGAATTCATTATCCACACACACACTCACACACACACACACACACAAAAAAAAAAAAAAAAGAAAAAGTGCCATCCTATTCCTTCAATGCCTTCACATATAGGATACTGACACATTCAGGGGGTTGCCTGGATGTAGCAAGCAGCAAGATTTCCGTCGGTTTCCACTCTAATTCTAAAGCAATGTGAGGAATTCAACCAAAGACCTGTTCAGTGAGGCGTAGTGTGCAGCATATCAACCTCTCAAACCCACCAAATCCCTCAGCAAACTGTAACTCATTTGTTCCCTTCTCCCCCTGGCATGGGTTCCCCGGGACACAGAGGAGTGGATTCACTTGGTCATACAGCTGGGCCGTGGCTCCTAACCTTGGGGTGTGTGGCACCTTGAAGGGGGCTGTTGTCAGTGCACTCAGGCAACTGGGCCGTACAAAGGCCTTTCATACAGTCAGCTCGGGGTTGGAGACCAGCCAGGAGCCCCAAATACCCTTAGCCCACCAGCCCTGGGGCAGCCAGCACTGCCAACCCCATGTGCTGGGCAGGGGCATGGATCCAAGCCAGGCTTCCCCTCTCCAGCATAGGGAGGTGTGAAGGTGGCTTGTCAGCCTGGCTACAGAGGGGTGTCTGCTAGGGCAGGTGTGAGAGGAGCCTGGGCTTGTGTGCAGGTGAGGACACAGGCCTGAACACAACACAACAGAGTTTGGGACAAAGTCAGCTGGGGAGTGAAATGGAATTAATGCCTGAGCTTCTGTTCTGGGCAGACCAAAAAACCCTGTGGTTCTTAACACCCCAGTTACTCCACTGATTTTAGCAGGACCAGTCACATGTTAAAGAAATGCACATCTTTAAGTACTTAGACTGAATTAAAGGTTTAACTTAGTGCTGTTGAGAAGGAAAGGGACAATATGGAGCTCAACTATTTAGGTAACTACACAGAGCAGGATGGAGAGGTTGTACCTTGGAAAGGAATCAAGAATGGTCTGGGAAGGGCTCTTCACCCTAAAAAACCCTAAAGATCTCCTAGGGAGTAAAATGGGGGATGTGGGCAAAATGGGGAGGAAGGGGAGGAGAGGAAAAAAAAGAGAACACAACTCTGGAAGTGGGGAGTGAAAAGATGATGGAAAGTTTGAAAGGGAAAGCTGAAGAAACACTTTGCAACCTTCCCCTCTGGGGGTTATAGTCAGTGATGTGGGCTTTTTATAAGCCTGTATTAGGATAACTCTCTCTTCTCTTCTTGTTTATTCCCCCTTTTAAGATCTATACCGTGTTTGCATTTCTCCCCCTCCTCTCCCTTGCCATGGCTGTTCAAATCTATTTACCAGAGGTTCACTATATTCATTAGCTTCATTCCCTCAAAACCCTGGGCTGCATGTCATCTGGATCTGATTATGTATGGTGCATTTCATTTTCCCAGCTATTCCCCTACCTGCTTTTAATCAGCATGAGATTTTTCATTTAAATGTCATTAGACTTTTGAATAAATACATAAAGAACATTACAAATAAATATAAAAGCTTCATGCAAGTCAGGCCCAAGGAAAGCCATGCCCAAGACCACCCACTGCAGTGTTTTTCTCCGAGAAGGTCATACCAGATATGCCCAGAGGTGCTAACACAGACTTCCCCGCTCTGTTAGAAGAATACTTTGTTAAGATGTGGACTTTCGCTCATGCCTTGAACACTCCTGTGAGGTTGGATGTGAGGTATGGCTGAAGCTCAGCACTCGGCAGTGCGCTGGTGCCTTTCATTTCTGTGGGAGTTCAGTGACAAGCTCACAAGTGATTTGCCCCGTGGCCTGCAAGGCTCCCCAGGCACGCTCACCTGATGATGTCTGTCAACTCGAGCCCTTCAAAGCCTTCCCATGCAAGTAAGGATTGATTATGCATGGAGGGGGGATCTAATTAACATAAATAATTGCTCTATACTCGTTGTAGGGAAGTTTTTTTACATGCCTAATTCTCCACCCTTGACTTGCTCAGCTCTGCTTGTCTCAGTACAGCTGAGTGATAGCCAAGTACTCCACAGAGCGAAGGTCTTACCATACAAGTCTAATGGGCCAGAAGTACAAGTAAAACACACAGCCTTTGGGATGGGTTAAAAAGAGGATTCAACATCTTTGAAAGAGCATACTCAGACACAGGTTTGACAAAGTCTCTGCACTTGTACTTCCTGGCCCTTTAAAGAAGCAGCTCGCTGTTTCTGTCACATTTTATTCTCCTGAAATTTCCTTCTTCACTCTTTCTCCGAGGTACTTTGGTTTTCTCAGTATCTGTAAAACCTGATCTTATTTTCCTTAACTCTTTTTTGTCTTCTGCAGGGTGTCTGATATCTGCAGTTGCTTCTCTGAACAAATTTAGCACAGTTACTTTGCCATTAGACCCCAGTTTGAGGCTTGTATCTCTTAGCTTAATTTGCACTTCTCTGTTTCACCCTGAAGTGTCTCACTTATCCCTGTGCAGGTTTTCTAACCTTTCATGCCTGAAGTCCTCACAGAGTAACCCCTGCTTGGATTTGGCTACTCTTTCTCTTTGTATTGCAGCAGAGCTGAGAGAAGGCACTTTTGAGTGAACAGTTAAGCAAGCTTGAGTGCTCATTGTATTGACACACACTGCAGCGGGCTTGGCAGTTCCCTAGAGAGATGCTGCACACCAGACAGAGCTTGTAGCTTTCTCCTTTCCCATGTGGCACTGAGGCTATGCCTGTGTTTAGAGGCAGATCTAACTTTGGAACTCATTTGTGTCACTCGACTGTAAATACACTACAGTTAGCCTAATTACTAGCAGAAGAAAAAAAAATATCCAAAAAGTGCATTTTAGGAACCCTTTAAGAGCATTTTTTTTAAAAAAAAGGTTGTGTCTCTGTTAAAATGGGTTCAGACACCACTTCTCTGGTATGACACACATTGCACTCAGTGGATCAAGGAGCAGCAATGCACAGTGTGAGTTACATATTTCTTTGAGTGTCATTTCATTTCAGTGACTTATTTTGAGTATTGGTTTGGTTTAGCTGCTCAAATTACTTAGCAAGCCATCTCAGGTAGCCAACTCGCTTTTAAAAGATTGCAGTCTGTTTAAGGACAGTTTATGATGTAAAATGAATAGAGCATAAACAGGAAAAATGCTTGTTTTTCTTGGCCTGATGACTCTCATCCATGTGCCCTTTCACTCTCCAGCCCCTTTGTGATATTGTGCATTCCCAGAACTGTCCTATATGGATCCAGGTCAAGAAAGCTGTGGTCAACATTACAGACCCACCTATCTTCCTAAAATATTTAGGTTTTGTTTTCCCTCTGTATCCTTTGATCTAGAATAATTTCACTCTTTTTTTGAATTATTACGCAATAAAATGGTCCTATCTGGAATAAAAGAATGATTTTAGTTTAGGATTGAGGAACATCACACCCAGCAGATGCATGGGTAATTAAAGTCCCCAGGAGCTCCTGAGCTCCTGTATAAATGGTTCAGTAATGTTTCCTTCTTCCTTTTTCTGAGATGGGTAACAGATGCCCTAGCAGTGATCCTTTCATTTTTCATGTCATGACTCCTTACCCAAAGCATCTGTTTGCCTGCTTCCTGACAGTCAAACTCTTTTAGCAGCTGTTTTTCACAGGTAGGAAGCTTCACTCAGAAATTCAGAGCCATTATCCACTGGCTTGTACATAGGGACTGATTCCTCAGGAAGAAGAAGTGGGAAATCAGATTAGTGGCACAACAGCATTAATTCTTGGCTTGCAAGTAGGTTAAGTATCTCTCAGGGTCTCTCTCTTTTTTTTTCCTTTTCTGGGGGAGTAGGATTAGGTGGGGATTAAAATGTGAGCAAAATTGGGTTTTACTTGTGTAAATTCAATCCAGTTTATGCTTAAATGCTTGCTAAATCAGGAACAGGGGCAGACAGTTTGAAATACCCAATAAGCAAAGAGAACAGACTTCTCAAGTATCTGTGTTTGTTGTTGCTTTGTAAAAGAGAAACAAATTTGGTAGGGATTAATCAATTGTGAGTCTTCAGTCAATGAAATATTCACCAGTCAGGTGTTCAACAATCTTACATCATCTCAAAGTCTTTGTGTTAAATATAAAATCCCTTCAGATGAATGCCACCTTCTCTACTTCTTCATTTGTGTTCAGTTCCTCCACATTTCACAACTTCCTCTTTGCAATTGATATGACTGAACCCCATCTAGGTCTGAATCCTGACTTTCTGACAGAATATTTAGACTCAGATCCAAACCCAGACCCAAACTGGGGTAACTCATGTGTATCCTCAGTGCTTTGCATCAAAGCAGAAATATAAGGACTGTCCTGACCTTACCATGACACAATGCAGGACCATCAGTGTCAATGGTCACTGGCCATCCAGGCCTGCTTTTAATCTCTATTACACTGGCATGGATTGGGGACCAGCCCACAAAGACAGTGAAAACCATGTCTGTGGTCCTCCAACATATGTCCACATGGTTTAGTGAGATATCTGTGATTTTACTACAAGTAAAATACTGATAAGAAAATCCAGCCCACCATTTTCAGAAGGAAGGAAGCTGCAAAAATGAAAGCACTCATCTCCATAAAAAGTGCAGTGATGGAGAAGCCAAAACATGTGGGTTTACTGTGCTGTGGGTAAGTATAGCCCATGAATTGGAAATGGAGAGGAAGGAGTTACTGATTATGAGCATTATACCCTGGATAGAGGAGTATAGTAGAGAATTTAACACCGGGGAGGAACCAAGAGGGTCAGACCCAGACGTGAGGAGTTCAGACCCAGGTTCCTTTTGCTGTCTCCTCTGGTTGTAAAAATGCAGGATGAATTAGCAAGGGGCTTCCTTTGTGGAGGAAAGGCAGCAAAACACTGCAAGGAAAGCTGAAACTGAAGCTGACACCTTTTCCTTGTAATGAGAAGCTATAATTCAAGGCAAGGTTCCCAGGGCAGAGATATGTGTGTGCAGTCATGAAGACTCACTGCAGTAAAGAGCAAAATGGGAGCACAAAAAAATTATTTTCCTTGCCCTAATGAGGCTAATGGCCCTTTACTCTCCATGGAGCGCTGAAGGATGCCACCATTAACTTTTTATTTGCAATTTGTATGCACCTTGCTGTATTTGGTTGGGTTTTTTTGTTGTTGTTGTTGTTGTTTTTATAGTAGCAATCTCAGTGCGATATCTAGGATAAAAGGAAAAGCAGAATGGAGAGCTCCTGTGATGGGTAGTGATGAACTGCCTGGCCTATCTGCCAAGCTACCCCCTGCCAAGCCACAGAAGTCATGTGCCATGGCCAGGCAGCTTGGACACAGGTTAAGTGTCAGCAGTGCACACTTTGGATAGAATTACATGAGATGAGTCCTCAGTTCCTGTTAGAAATGACCTCAAAACCAAGGGCTGGGCAGCATGTCTTGGCAGTAGTGCAAGGAGCACCCCTTTTGCTTGAGCTGCTTATTTTAAAGAAGTTGTAGCAGATGATATAGAGAGGAAGGGAGAGAAAATGTAGGGGGAAAAGGAGGCAGCACATCCTATTCCTGCAAGGAAGGAAAACTATAAAAGCAGCATAAATATATGACATTTCAGCATGTGCAAAAAACATATGGCTCTGGCTAATGTAACTGAGGTTTTGCAGTGAGTGATAAGACATAATTACTATAAAACTATCTTGTGTGTATGGAAATACATACATATATATATATATGTAGGTGTGTGGGATGGGAGAAAGTGTCAAACAAAAGTCTGCCTCCTTGGGAACTGTTGGTTTTTCTTTATTTTGGTGGTAGATCTCAACACAATGACCACACTTCTGACAGATCCACTTCTGGGAGTCAGTAACAGCTGTGGGATAGATTAATTTGGGACTGGGGGTCATGCAGCATGCAGAGCTCCCTGTTTCTTTTGAAAGAAAGAAAAAGGTCTTTGGAGTTGTGGTGTGAGAAGGATACATTCAGCCTAGACTCAGCTGGGAAACTCCAGCCTATATTACACTCAGCCTATATTACACTCAATAAGAGGAATTGCTGTTTGCCTGGATGTCTCTTGTCAATAGAGTTATTGATGATGGTAATAGCTGGAAAATCAGTTACAGCCATTACAGAAGCAGGGAAACACAGAGACCCTGCTCCAGATGCAGAGCTGGCAGCAGCCCACATGTTCAGGACAGCTGGGCAGAAGGGATGAGACCACTAGTGATACTCAGGGGTGGGGTGTAGAAGACCTGAATCCTCATCCCAGATATACCACAGTTTCCAGATGGAGCTTTTCTGCCAGCAGCCACAGATTTCCTTTTCTGTGACCCTGGGCAGGTCACACTTGCCACCTGCCAAGGATAATCCACTAGGCTCTGAAGGAGACACTGAGATGCTTAATTCAAATGCAGTAAGGAAGTTTGGACCTAGACAATGGTTGTTTTTTTTGCAGAGGCTAAAGGGAAAATCAAAACACAACGATCCTACTGATTCTAGAAAAACAATTTTTTGATTGGTGGATCAAAAAAAGTGAAAAAAAAAATCATATTATGCTTGAACAAAATATTTCATGTCTGGCCACAAAGAAACAAGAAAACAAGAAGCACCCATGCTCTCTGTTGAGCTGAAAGCCTGACCTTCTGTCAGGGTGAGGACTCACTCTGCATGGCTTGTACACAGACATCTGGAAGTGTGATAGGGATGGGAATAGAATGAAATTTTCCTGGGTCTTCGGTCTCTCTGCCAAAAGGCTTGCCAGACATCATCTCCTGATTTTCCTCTGGTGTTTTCTTGAAGTGTCTTGCATATCTCCTGTTCAAGCTTGAGCTACTTATAGCACAGTAGCAGGCAGGGAGCAGAGTATAGTTAAGGCTACAGGCCCACTGGCATTTGTCACTAAACCAATGTCCCGTGGCACTTGCAAGAACAGTCTGGTCATATACTCATTTTTAAAAAAAAGGATTTCATACAATATATCTTGACTCCTTCCTCTCTAAGACAGCCTTATCAATTTTAATGTTAAATGAATAAATAATAACAAGACACTTAAAGTGTTAATGGAGCATTAATTATTGCTGAGGTTTCCATGAAAGGGCATGTGACATCCACATTAATACCGAATTACTTTCTTTATGACTAACATAATTACAGAGAATATTAAATGAAGTAAAAAAATGATGGGGCTCTTAGCAGTAATTGTCACAATTGTTCATACAGAACCAGATTTACGATACTGTATTTACCTAAATTGGCTAGGAAAATCACAGGAGGCATGTAAAGCACAATGAATCACTCCAGTTTACATCTCTAGCCTGAGAAACTGCTTCCTCATTGCCCACAGGAGAATAACAAGCATGGCCATCAGGGTCTGGTTTAAACCTGAGACTGTGGCAAAACATGTCAGCAAAACAGAGTGCTGCTTTCCATTTATGTTTGCAAAGTTGATTTTTCTTTTCTTATCAGAAGTAATAGCAAAAATGATTTTATGAATAAAAGTGAGGAGGGCAACTGAAGTTCACCTGGCCATTCACACATGGCTGTGAAGTCAGAGTTTTACAGTCAGGGAGAACTCTGGGGAAGTTTTGGGTCTTTGCTTATGTTTGTGTGGAAAGTGAGGGCTTGAGCATGTAAAAGACCATGTCATGGATCTTGAAGCACTTGGAATATATTGGGAATTAAGAGATTTTGTCTGAGAAAAGTGTCTTGCCCTGAAGACAACTCCAGTATCCACCAGAGCTGACAGTATACTTGTGTTTCCCTTTGAAGCAGGAAAGGGTTTTAATTCCTTGTGCTCAGCCCTGAGTGAGAGAGCTGTAGAGTTGGAGCTCCCTCATGCCACCTCCTTGACAATGGAGGGCTGAAAGCCCTGGAGCCAAAGGGATCCCAGGTCAGTAGAACCCAGACTGCAAAAATGCCCAAAGTAGGGCTGCAGCTGTACGGTTTTGAATTGAATGCTGGTGGGAGGCTGGAGGAGACACAAGCTCTGGCAGCCATGCAGAGCTCCTGGGGTATTTTCCAGGGTGTTCCCTATTGTACAGTCTCTCAGCCTCACACTGGTTTTAATTATCCGAGGCAAAAAACTGACCTGGGAGCATGAAGGCCGAGTAAAGAGGCTTACTGCTACCTGTGAGAAAATATCCCCACTTGTGAACTTTGAATTTACTTGAAACTGAAACTTGAGCCTGGATTTCAGCATCAGGATTGACTGCTGAGTGTTCAGAGTATCCTTTGATGAGCTGCCATGCAGAGCTCGCTGGCTTTTCTGCATGGCTGATCTCCTAACTCCCATGACATTGCTTCAAGTGCATGACTGACTGCCTCAGAAACTGGCCCCCCTCTGCCCAAAGTGACTTGAGCTAAGTCAAACCATTGCCAACATGGTTTGACTTTTGGATTTAATAAGTTCTAGATGTGCCTGAAAGGTTCCCACACATAGAAATCCCTTTGTGAAAGGGCATGTGAAAGGTGAGTGAGATTTGGGAGAACTTTGTACTTCATTCATACTTTCTTCTCTAATTAGGAATGTGAGTTTGTTGTTGTGTCCCTTTATTTGATGTCTTCAGGCTCTTCAGAAGCCCTGTTGAATCTGTGTGTCTGTTAATTTCCTCAACAGATTAATTCAACTTGCTCTGCTGATATGCAGTTAATTATGTTTCAGTTAACTCATTTTCCTGAATGATGCTCAGCTGCTGTCTGTAAAGGAAATGGCTGCCTGACTAATCAAAAGTTTCTGAAGTTTCTTTCCACCCTGGGCACATGCCCATGCTGGGCTGGCACTCTGCTCCAGATCCTGGCTGCATCTTGGGAAGAAAGACATGTGTTAGTGAAATGTAAGGAGGAAGGAAACAAATGCATCCTGAGTCTTCTGAAACTTCAAACTGTCTCTGCAAATTAACTAACTAAGTGTCTATGCCTGGGAAGATTTGATCAGAAATGGTTACCCTATGGCAGCTGGACGAGCTCTTAGGAGAGGCAGAGGCACTACCAGGAGATACTCTCTGCTCATGCTCATGTCCTTCCTTCAGCTGCCTGTTTGGGTCAAAGCCAGCCCAGGTAAGTGATTGCATCTCACAGAAATGTGCCCCTTTCCCCTGAGTGAATCTGGTCCAGTTTTTGAGCTTGTTCAGTGTGTTGGGCCTGCTTTCACACTGGCTATATACAAGGTAGGATTTTAATGTCACAGCTGCCTTTTCTCCATCAGCCCACAGCACTCAGTTCTTCCCAAAGGAAGACAGGACACATTACCACTTAATTAACTCTGAATTCACATAGAAAGAAAGCTTAGAATTATTCAAACTGTAAGAAATTCTTTTAACTGACCATGTTCATGGAAATATGGGAGCAGACTTTGATTCAGATCAATTTGGTTGGTAGCTATGGAGTTGTATCCAAGATAAATTTGCTTTGGATGTTACAATGGGTACGCAATTCCTTTTGGGATGGCATGACTGGACTGTAGCCCACTGCTGGGCAGTGACAGGATGCCTCAGGTGAAATTTCAGAGCCCTCTGCCCCATTTCCAAAAGCATGACAATTCCCCATGGAAAATAATTCTGCTCTCATGAAGTGGATTTCATGAGTAAGTCAGAGGCCAGTACAGTGAGCCATGCCTGCCAGAAATGTTTGAAGTGAGGTGCCTGAAAGGCAACAGCTTACATGAAGAATAGCTAATAAAAATAAACTCACTCTTATGCAGAACATCAGAGTTATTTCACAATATCCCACATGCTTCCCTTTATTTGCTTGTCTGGGATACATATAAAGGAAATTTGTTTTGGGAAGCTTGGGTCTTTATTTTCAACGGGGGAACTTAAGCAGACACCTGACTTCTCATAGAACTCATAAACTGGCACCTGGGCATTTAGCTCTGATTCCTCCATGTTAATTTTTGGTAACTGATCTATACTTCAGCTTACAGAAGGCCAGAGTTTTGGACCCTTTTCTTTGTTCTTCCTGCTTTGAAATGCTTATCTTTTCTAGTCAAATCTAGCATGAAAATCAGATCCATTTAAAGGCAATCATAAGAGACCAAGTATCTACATTGAACTGGAAAAAATACATTTTCTATGCTTAAAAAAAAAAAAAAAAAACAAACTTTTTTTTTCATAGTGAATGATGGTTTGGGTTGTCGGAGATGTCTAGTAATCTCTGAGATATCTGTCAGACATCTCACATCCTGTCTGATTTGCAGTACACAATATCCAGAAAAGTTTTGCTGTACTGGTCACGCACAAAAAACCAAAGTTATTGACAGAAATAGTTGGTAGAAAGTACATAAAGGCAGAGGATAAATTTTTTTGTTGTTGTTTATTTCTATTCTCCAATACTACCAAGAGTGTTTTACAGGTTGCTCAGGTATTTTTTAGTACTTGTTGGAATTTCATGTCTGGAGAACACTTTCCCCACTGACATTACTGAGAACACAGATATGGCCTCTATCTACATCTCTCACATCATAATCTTGTCTTTTTTAGAGCAGGACCTTCCCCTAAAGTTATGTCAAGATCCAATCTATAAGCACAGATATTTCAGTAGTGCTGATTTTGGCTTTCTCATCAGTCTATTGAGTTCACCACCACCCATAAAGTACTTTCTGGGTTTGCTATACTTTTGCTCAAAGAGTATAGCTTTAAAACACTTTAAAACACTTTAAAAAGTGTTTTAAAGCTTCTTTCTTCTATCTCTGGATTTTGTATACCAGTTCTGTCACCTCTGAGTGAGTTTTTGCCATTGGTTTCAGCATTCTAGCTCAGGGCTCCTTCACTGATCCCCAGGAAGCTCTCCAGAGCTGGCAGCACTTGCCCTTGGAGCGTGGTTGGAAGGGAAGGTATTTTACTACTCTTACTACTAGCAGGAGTAATGAGCAGATCTGGATTAAATTCTGGCATTATTGAAATCTCTGTCAAATATTCCACTGGTTTCAGTAGGGATGAAACAATTTTACTTTCAAGACTTCAACATGTCATCAACATAACCGTTCCAAACACAGAATTTTTTGGGGGGGAAAAAAATAGAGTAGTGAGGACAAGAGCTATAAATAAAGAGCAAGCACAAGACAAACTATGCATAAAGCACTCTGTACTTAACAATGAAATATAGCAAGATGGATTTTTCAGTAAATTAATGTGTTAGCTCATGCTTGACAGCATCTGTGCAAGCAAAGTCCTGCTGTATGCAAATTGGATGCCTAACAACTTGTGTGGCTAGGCAAATAAGCCATATGTAGGCTTACCATGTGAATTGATAATTAATTCATGCTCCTGGGTAAAACTGAGTCCTTCCTGAAATCCCACACCTGTACACGTCTCCTCTCCATCCTGAAAAATCTCAACCATAGAATCAGAGGTCTGAAATTCTAAAGGCAATTAATATTAAATGAAATCTAACACAGAATTTTATTCAAAAATTAGGTAACAATTAGCACATTTGACTGGCATTTAAAGACTGGAGGGAGGCAAATGTAGGTGTAATCATATGTAAAAGGATGAAGAGTGTGGAGGAATCTAGGGAATGACAGCTCTTACATTTGTGCCAGGCAGATTAGCCCAGAATGTGGTACAAGATAATGTTAGTGGACATCTGAACAAAACCAGGCAAGTGATAAAGGTTCAGCCTGGCTTCTGAGAGGGAAGTTCTGCCTAACAAGCCTCTCAGGGCATTTTGGTGAGATGAGTTAATATGTGATGCCAGTGACACTGTCTTTTTTGTTTTCCTACATAATGATTTTTTGAAAACTAAGCAACCAGGGAACAGGAGGTAGGATCCTCATCAACCCAAATAGTTGGCTAAGTGATAGAAAATGACAAATTAAAGTAAATGGTCATTTTCCTCAGTGGAGGGGAGTCATCAAAGGAGCTGTGCAGGTCTTTTACCTGTGCTAATAATCTCTGCTAAGTCTGGGTTCTTTGATGTGTTCATAAATGATCTGGAGATGGAAGGGAGCCTTGAGTTAGCATTTGTTGGCAGTACCAAGTTATTCAGGGTATTAAAATGAAGGCAGACTGCTAGGAATTGCAAGAGGATCTCGTGAAAGTGGCTGGCAAATCCACTTGCAAAAAAGCAAATCAAATTCTTGTAGATAAATCGTCTGGATTGTGAGTCAAACTGCTTCCGTCACTGAGTGAGGAGGAGGGAAGGACAGCTCCCAGTTTGTGTGTGGTGATGGGCTCTGAGCAGACAGTGAAATAGAGATTTTGGAGTTTACTTAAAATAACATTATGAATTGAGCATTTAAGGTATAGTCTGTGGAACTCTGGGTTGAAGTTTAACCTTTCTACTTAAGAAACCCCTGCCATGGTACAAAGGACATAGGAAAATGCAAATTTCTAAGGTTTCTTGCATAGAAAACAATACCAAGAGGAGATCAGGAGATACAAAAAGCCCAGATAAAGAAACCCCTCTGTCTCCAAGCTCATTAAGACCATGGAGTACCCAGATAAGGACCGAGGAACCAAGAAGTGCATGCGAGAGGAGAAAAGGTTCAAAAGTTCATCCCCGAGGAAGATCACAAAATCTTCAGCCTCAGAGACCACCAGAGACCCCTGTGCGACCACCAGAGCCAACAAGGCATGCCCAGAAGGGCGTGGACCTGATTACCATACGAGGTGAGGACAGGCGGGGCCAGGGGTTGAATATGCATGAGAAAGTTGTGCAATCTCTTACATATGGAATACCTTTGTGAATAAAGCTGTGGCACAGCCCGAGGCTCGAGGCACAAGTCCTTATGAGAGCTATCTCACTTGTGCCAGGGCTCCCATACATACCCACTTCATAACTAAACTTAGTTGTGGAGTCTATTTATTCCACGTATTGCTTCAACAGGTCCGTAGAAAGAGCACCTCCATCCACAGAGACAGTCATAGGCCAATTAAATGTCGAGACTTATAGGGAAATGAAGAGAGCATGAAACAAGAGCGCCGGTGCTGCTCGCCAGGTCCCATCTCACCTCCGTGCAGCTCTGGGTCCCTGTCTGCAAACAGCACAGCCCAAGCTATTCTTACAAGGAATGACTGGGTTGGTTACAACCGCTAAGCCTCGAAAAGGTAGCATTAAAGAGGATGTAAGAAAGATTTAGAAAGTTGTGAGTGTCATGGGGGAGATGGCTAAGGAATCAACAGCTCACAGTCTAGGCTGCAAGCCCTAGGACATGCAACCGCTGTTGAGTGGAGCCAGCATGACAAAGGCAAGAGTGATCACTTCTCTTTGTCTACTGTTAACTCACATGCAAATGTATCGGCTGTCAGATTCAGTTGTTCAAGAGGACTCTTGACAGTGTTGCCTATCTGGGTTAAAATATAGCTGTATGGTCTAGCTTTGGGGTTGCCTGTGGCAGAAGGGCAGAGTTCCAGGGCTGCCCCAGTTCCATCCTGCCCGGAGAGTGAAAACAGGAGCTCTTTTCATTAACAGCCTGCTGAAATGTCTGCCCAGTGGCGAATAAAGGACCAGACTCAAAAGTGAGCTGCTCAGACACCATTAGCTCCTGTCAGAGTGGTGCCAAAAGAAAAAACTGGAAAGAGGGAATGTGTTCTTCCCTGCCAATTGAGCAATCTCCAACTACCATTAAAACATTTTAATAATGTAATTATTTCAATCTTTTTACCACAGAGCAGATTTAAGTGTGGTTTTCAAGGCAAAGCTTTATTTTTTCTTTTCTCAAGCATGAATCTCACAATAACTTCAAGTCTTCTTAGTGTGATTTTACTGTAGTGATTTTACTCTTAAAGAAGAGGTATGTCATATGCTTTGAGTTTTCCCATTTTTGAGGGAAGAAAGCCTTAAAGATTTTGGCACCTTCCTGTTTAAGCTAGTTAAGCAAAAGTGAGGGAGGTGTATCTCAGATGTCTGATCTGCAGGTTCATTTATTGTGATGGCCACTGAGCTTGCACATGGTCCTGGACTGACAACCTTCCTTTTTAGAGCAGGAATGTTATCTGAAGGGCTACATCTTTGGGATCCTTATGCCCATGTGCATCATCCATAATGAGCAGAAACTGAGCTCTGAAAGGGGCAGAGGATCAGCTGAACTGTGCACACAGCCTGGCTTATGTGGCCGAGGGTGGATGGCAGCTTGGGCTGGCAATGTAGCAGCTGAACTACCAGCAGCTCCCACCAAGGCTGCCGGCAACATTTCAGTGCTCATAGCTGTGAGCATCCCCTCCCTGCTGACTTTGGAGGTGGGGGGAAGCAGCTCTGTGCCCCTCTCCTGGCTGCTATAGCCCTGCTGACTGCTCTCCTGCAAAGGATGCTCATGCCAGTGCTGCCACTCTCCTAGGGTGTTCAACAGATTCACTTTTTGTTCTCTTCCCCCACNAATCTTGTCAGCTTCAACCTAATTGCATCTTTTCCCGACAGGCTGTCTCAGGAGCAATGCAAATGAGCTTTGAAATGTGGAGATCTGGTTTATATTTGTCAGTTAATTGCCTGAGTGGCACAGACATCTAGAGCTGGCACCTGCCTCCTTGTGTTAGGATCCATCTTTGATTTCAGACCCAATGCTGCATGTAGAAGCTGAGCTCCTGATAGAGGAGGATGTGCTCTTTGGACAGTATCTTGCTCTAGGTGAGAGTGATCTGAATTCCTTGGGCTGGGTCTGTTTTACGCTGCAAGCACTGGTCACAGAGGCTGTGGCCCAGTGCAAGGCAGCATGGATCTGTTCACTTCCATGTGAGCTGACCCAGGCTTCACCCAGCGAAGCCCCAGCCTCCTTGCCCATCTGCCTGGCCCTGTTGTGTGACCATAAGCATCTGTAGTGTATGTGCATGGACTCACTTCTCCCTGAGATTTGACTCTGGGGTGCTTATGGGCATAAACAGGGCAGGGGGAGAGGCAGCACCTTCCTTAGTATATTGCCTGACTGCATACAGACGTTGGAAAAAATAGGACATTTTGTTCTTTTTTTGACATCTTTATTTAAAAAAATTCCCCCACACTTAAACGTTAGGTCTTGAAATTCAGCCTATATTTCTTTTGCACTTCATTTCATCCCCTTGTCCAAATTTCTTCATTCAAATCCATGTCAGCTTTGCCCAAACTCCCAGCAGCACACAGATGAAGTTAGTCAAGTGCAGAGCTAGCTCTCATACCAAATGTCTGATATCAACCCTGTTTTCTTTCCCACACACTTCTGTCCTTTTTTTGCACTCTCTCTCTCTCCAAGATGGCAATCAGCTAAACAACGACACATTTTCTGAGAAACCCAGCCTATTGGGATGTGTAATATCTGACTTCCCTTCAGATAAGCCTTACTGCTCCTGCTGCCTCTCTGCCAGGGACTGCTATAACACTAAGTCAAATTAACTGAGTACCCGGCAAAATGTCCCACTACAAGCAATACATACTTGAAACTACACCATGGCCCTAGTCCTAGATCTGACATTTGATAGCTCATCCCAATGCAGAATGCAACAGAGACACATTGGAAAGGTTTGATGTCTCCCACTGACACAAATGTCATGGTATCTCCATGCTGCATGACAGGTGCACTAGAAATTCATCGACCAATTTATCTGTGCTTCAGCAGGAATTTGGGGTAGATGACTTCAAGGCTGGAAGCATCTGCCAGCATAGGTCTGCAAAGCATAAGCCTCACTTGCTCTCTGAGTAAATTATCCAGCATTGCAGAAACTGTGAGGATGTACCAATTCAGAGCAGCTCTGAGGCTTTGTTCCTGGTGGTTCATCATCTTTTCCATGGAAGCAACAGTCATGGGTTGTTAGAAGTGTGCCAAAAGATCAGGCAGTCAAATGCATGTATGTGTGTGGGATCAAATTTTAAATCTCCATGAAACCTGGAAGAGGGATAGAACTGGCATCTTGCATCTGTTGCTAGGGAGCTGGGACCATAAGGCAGGAACCATGGCAGTCTGTGTAAGAGAAAGCACCAGAAGAGATGTGCTTTCACAAAGGATTTGCTTTCCTTTAAAATCTGCCAAAGACTATGAAATGCGAAGACAAATATTATTTGGAGAAATAAAACCACAAATGCAAATAGCGGAGGGAAAAGTGTATTCAGGGGGGATATCACCACACTTGCCCCGTTCTCATAGTCCTGGTTGGCCACTTAAGTCCCTATACTTGTTTTGCAGGTGGGGAAATGTAGCCAGATAGTGTTAAGGCTGGGAACCACCCTACAGCTGGATATGAAGCTGTGTGGGTCAGCCAGTTGTTGGGAATGGTTTGCACTGTCACATGGAAGAAACAGAGCATTACCAACTCCTGTGCTACGGGCTGATATCTGCTCTTCTCCCAGGAGCAGTACACTCATTTTGCTCTTGACAGGCAGCTCTGTCTATCCCTATTGAGACTAACTTATCCCAACTGTATCTCCACCAGAATTAGCTGAATAACACCAGGGACAAATGTGGGTCTTGCAGATTTTCACACTGTTGCCTTTGGCAGCACTGCAGTATGCAAACATGGCTGAGGTTCAGTATTGGCAGTTCTTCATACTTTATTTCTTGCAGAGAATAAATGCATGTTGTGGGGGGTCTTTATTTTGCCTATATTCAAACTCATATTTTCATGTAGTGTGTAATTAACAAAATTCTCCAATTAATCAGAATGTGGAATTTTTAAAATCAGCCTTCTGATTCTGCACTTTCACTGCTTACTAACAAACCAATACATGCTACTCCAGGGTATTTACCACAGAATAATAACCAGATGGGTTATTTTGCTTCAAGCTGTTAACCTGAGCTGATTACTAAAACCCTGGAAAAGGCTTATATACTTTAGCCCTTTATTGATGTCAGAAAGTTCTACAGAATATATTTCTCATCCTCCCTCTGATCACTTTTCCAGAAGTTCAAGGTTGATCAGCATCTCTTGATGAGAAAACAATTTATAAACATTTATTCATATATATTTAAAGTGTTTTCTAATCTGTGTTTTCTATTTTCAGTGCCTAAATAGAGACTTTTGGGTGCTCATTTCCATTAAACCTGATCATTTGCAGTGCTCAGTATTGAGTTGTGGCATCCCACTTTGCATCCTGTTTCTGTCCATGCTAAGAACCTAATTTGAGGCTGGAAATTACACCCTGGGAATAGACAGTGAAACTTCAGCATTGTGGAGCTGGGGATGGTGACATCTAAGGTTCTTTTTGGATCAGTTCCCAGGAAACTACCCACATAAATTTGCGTTGGTCTGCCTTGTAACATGAAACAACTACTCCCTTTGCAGTTCCTGCTACATTGCTGTCTGTACCCCAAGCACATAAAAAAAAAATCCAAGCCTGCCTTTGACTCTAATAATCCTCATGTCAATTTTATTTGTTGCAACAGAGGAGCGGCTATAATAAACATAAAACAAAGAAATGAGGAAATCTTCATTGCAGAGTGCTTTTACTAGTATCTTGTACTAATAAACACAGTTGTCTATTTGGAAAGATGCCTCCAATCTGTTGATTTATTTTATATTAGCAGTGCTGTGAATGCTGGCTTCTCTGCTTTTATAAAACAAGCAGAGGAAAGAGGGCTGCCTTGCAGGAGAGTTATGGAAAATCAGCTTGGCCTTTTCTGTAAATACAGTTTTATGCCCATCAGCTGGAAGATTATTTCTGAGCAATTGAGAGGGCTCATTGTCTCATCCTTTCTGTTTGCTTCTGTCAGGCCAAATTCTGTTCCTGCTTGAATCGGTTGTGTTTTCTTGCTGACTTCAGTAACACATGAGCATGGCCAAAAGCCTTCAGCTGACGAGCTGTGATGGGTCACTGACAACCTCATGGTCACTGTGGACAAAATGTGTCCATGAATGCAGGCTTCCTGCAGCAGTGCCCAGGCAAACTCCAGGAAAGGTCCACAGCCTGCTCCTGTCCTGGTGGGAGGGGAAATCCTAGCCAGCTGTAGCTGTATTCTCCATACAGTAACACTCAAACCTAAGGGTTTGCTCTCCCACACAATGAAAACCTGAATGTTTTCAATTTTACTGATTGTTTTTTAAATCTAATCAGATTTTACTCTTGAAATGAGATAATGAGGCAGCTCTGGAAACCACTGGGTGTGAGGAACAGGGCAGGGCTGCTTGCTGAGTACTGCTGTGCACCACTGAGTGCCTGTTCCCTTCATCAGGCAGCTCCGAGACCCCCTTGCTCTGGGAAGGTGGAGACCTCGCTTCAGTTACAGCAGTGTTCAAAGCTTTCTGCTCTTCCCAGCTCTTGGCCATCTTCCTTGGCACTTTCAAAGTATTTTTATACCTTGTTGCTTTAGAGCATGTGTATGCTTGTGCTGTGGGATGTGAGCAGCAGCATCCCAGGAAAGGCAATTGCCCCATGAGGACAGAGACTGCTCAAGATGATGCTCTCAAGCTGCAGTAGCTCATATCAAGAAGGACCATGTACTTTTGCTGTCTCCTACAGCAATGAGGAAAAATGCTGGTTTTCCATAAGACCTAGCCCTAGATGTTGGGTCAGCACTTTATCATGTTTATCACACTTCACAGCTGCAGAGAAAAACAAAGATAAAAACCAAACAGTGTCTCTTGAACTTCAGACAGCAGTTGGTAAGGAAGAGATCCAACAAATATGGTCACATGAACAAATAAAAGGGCAACTCTTTCTTTGGAAGATCCTTGCTTCCCTGGCTGAAGACTGTCTTGATTTACCCTGATCTGTGCCTTGAGCACAGAGGGCATGGGGAGGAGGGGCTTGTCCTGCAGCTGCTGCAGAGTTTATGCAGGCCTCTGGTGATGCCTCTAATTGGGCTGCTCAGAGGATGCCATCAAAGCTTCTCTCAGAGACTCTTAGTGAGCACTGAGATGGTGTTAGTGAGAACTGAGACTGTTTTGGTGAGCCCTGAGATTGTGTTAGTGAGTGCTCACACTGTGGGCAGGGAGCCCAGCTGGATGCAGAGTGCCCTTCTCTTGTACTCACCCATCAAGTGCCCCATGCAACACAGGAATAAGAAGCATTGTTTCCAGTCCCTGTAAGTTCTTCTGTTACTTGGATCTGACAAATGTTATTTTTACCTGGAACTAGAGATTTAGCTTAAAGGATTGGCCAGATCTCTTCAAGCCATTACCCACTCTGTGCTACATATATGAAAGAGTAGACCAGGGATGGGACTCATGGTTATAACCCCCCCTAAAACCTTTTTTCATTATCCTTAATTTTTGTTCAAAAACTTAAAAACATGTAAGGAGCACAGATTTCCCTGCACAATACACCTGATCTCCAGTTTTTCTATCTGAAGCTTGTGTAATGATTCCTTTGGTGCCACCAACACTGCAGACCCACTCTTGCACCCCAGCTCTCAGCCACAAGGTTCCACAATCCCTAGTGCCCAGTGTCCATAACCTTTCTACACTTTGATCATATTCAAATATATAATTTATTTATTCTACCATGAGAAATTTGCGGGAAGTTTGTAAGGCCAGCCTTAAGTATTTGCAACACTTTTTTCAAATTTATTTTACACGTGTGAATGCCAAGAGAGGCATTCAAGAGAGGGACTGAAAATCCTGAGGATCCAATGGAGCATCCGTACCACAGCAGTGCCAGATCGCAAAAATGCCTCTTGTTGCATGTACAATCCAAAGACCTTGGGAAGGACAACATCAGCTTGGAAGATCACATGGATTAGGTTGGGTAGCTGCAGTACAGCAGGCAGAAATGGACAGCAAGGAGGGAAAGTAACACCCTGTCATCATGTGCTCACTGGCAACACCAGGGATAGGCCTACATGTCCTGCTGGCCTTGTAGTGTCACTGACCAGGAGAGCTCAGCACCCCAAATTTGTCATGATATCCACTTCCCCATCAAAGCTCCCTGCTATTCTGCCCGGGCTTCCTGGGAAAACAAGTAGCAATTAGAGCAAAAAGATCTCCCTTGCCCCTCTCCAAGGGGGATTCAGCAGCAGCAGCTGCACACAGACACACACACAGACACAGACACACACACACACACCCCCCACCCGCCAGATGGGTGATGCAGGGATATGGGGATATTAGGTAGAGGGCCTGTGGAAACAGGATTTCCTCACTTTTCAGGAGCAAGGGAGACAGTGTGAAATTCAGATGCCAGCCCGTTGGCTGTTCTGGAGCTAATTCCATTGAACCATGGCCTCTGCTGCCATTCCCCCCAGGCTGTGATGTTAGTTATGTGCTGACTCCTGGCTTTGTAACACAAAAATTGCTCCACCTTAGGCCTTGCTTCTGCTAATCTCACAATTAATTTCAGCAGAGTTAACCCTGGTTTTAACTTTATTGCAGCCTGAAGGACTTCTGAGATAGGAAACACAGGGCAGTGGGTGGGGTTGTTAAAGGTATGTTTAAATACAATTTTTCATACCTGGACAATCCCAGAAAGACATCAGCAGGTGATAACCTCGGGTGCCAAACATTCTGCTCCACTGATGAAAGCTCCCGGTACATTTGAGTGCCACACACACTCCTCTCCTCCCATGACAAATGGGCTACAGAGAAATAAGGGAAGGAATGAGCACAGTCATATCCTCAGCCATTTATTTAAGCTGTACTTATTGACTGTAGTGCCCTTATATTTCTATGCATTACACAGCAGGTGATGTTTCTGTTTTGGATAGTATCACTGAGGGAAGGGATAGGATATTTTGTAGAGATTAGCAACAAGAGAAAGTGCTGTGTAAGAATTTAACACCATTATTTAATAAGGAATTCAACATAGTGTATTTAAGCTCATACACATACACAGCTTTTTTTACTGTCAGTTACAAGCAGGACTGTAAAGTACATCTCTCTTGGGATGGTTGTGCATCACTAATAATTACTGCTGTAAGGAGTGACCACATTAAACGTTCAAGCTAGAAAAAGATTTTACAAAGCCAGGATATGAGGTATAAGGAGTTATTTCAGATCAACAACCCAAGTACATCTGTTTCCCTCTAAATGTTATCTTAAACTTTAGTGTTGGGTTTTCTGGCAGAGAAATCAAACTTCAGGCAGACTTTGAACACCCAGATATTATTTTCTTTTTATTTACTGATCATGACCTTTTCTTATGGTGCCCTCAAGGAGTTGGAGGAGCTGGATTTTCCCCTGTTATACCAAAGTAATTCTTTCAATTGCCACAAGGTGAATGCTGACTTCTCTGTTACCTTACCTGCTCGCACGGAGGTAATGAGCTGCCCAAGTGGTCTGTCTGCCACTTCCAGTAACATGGTCATGAACACAGTGTTCCTGGCCTTGCAATTCCCGCATCGTGCAAACAGCTGGAACAAATTGAAACCAAGCAGGAGACGGTATTGTTACCATATGTATTCCTTATCTTGATTTATGTTCATTGAGTAAGTTTTTAAAGAGTTTTTAAGAACTCAAGTGCTATCAAGGATTCTAGACACTTCCAGAAAAAAGAAAGACTACAGGTAGGAAGTTATATTTTAAACCGTCATGTTTCAAATGCTGTTTGTTTTCCCCACAGGCATTTGAACATGATATATTTTTTCCTGTATTTTTATCCCCACTCTGAAAGCCAGGATAAAATGCTACAGGCAAAACTGAAAAGGAATAGAAAGTATTCAGGCAAAGTTATCTAAAAGCTTTTCTATTTTGCAGACTGCTTCTTTTAGGACTGAGAGATAATGAAGGCTTGTGGGGAAAAAATTGTTTAGTGATATACTGTCTGATGTGCCCTGTGTACAAAAATTAACATAACTTGAGTGCAAATGCAAATATATCGAATGCGAATGTAAATGCAAATTTAGAGATACTCAGTGGAGATGAGATGAACACCTTTAAGATCTCTTACATAGGCCTAGGTCTATGGGTCTGACCAAGAAAATATTCTCAAAGAAGAAGAGTATCAGGTTACATGAAAGACACTTCTACCTGAGAGGGAGGTAGCACACAACTCCTGAGTCCATATCCAACTGGAAAAGTGGGGAAATCTGCATGTCCTTCTGCTGAAAAAACAACGTGACTCTACTGACCTTGAAGACACGTACCAATTTTGAATTCATAGGGTTTGACTTTATTGACCCATTTGTCAACTTCAGAGGCATCAAGCCTGACCCACCCTAGTTTTAGCGAGAGCAGGGCTAGCAGAAAACCTTCATGAGGTGGTAATTTGGGCACAAGCTTCCTCTGGTTGTGGCTTTCTGTGCCTTCAGATGCTTGTTCATGAAGCCTCTTTTAACTCCCACTGCTAATGCGCACCAACAGGGGCAACTCCTGGAGCTCAACATGGGGACAGTGACACACACAAACAGCTGTCTGCAGTGCCCAGGGAAGATTTAGACACTTCAAATCCTTTTTCCTTTGAGATAACCCTGAGTTTTGGAGCTGATGGAGGACCTCAGCTTTCCTCTGCCCATCACCCTTATCACTTCTAGGCATTACAGAGCACTGGCTACCAAAGATTTCACTGAGGGCTAATCCCTGTTCCACCTACAATGAGCAGGCTATGGTTTAATGACAGGTGGCTGGAGGCTGTCCTATTATTCTAAGTCTAGGGCTGAAATTACTAGAGACATTTACCATTGCTGAACAATATCTGCGCTGGTTTGGGGATCTGCAGCTCACAGGCTGTCTCCTAAACTTCTTCTGACCTGTTGAACCTCGAGCAGATCGCACTGGCACTTTGCCCACTCTTAGGACTCAATGGTCCCAACAGGGAGGAGACCTAATCCTGCTGCAGGAACAGGCTAAGCATATTGCTGTACAAGCCTGCAGCATTAAGAATAGATGGGAAGCTGTATGAGGAGCAGGTGAGGTCACTTGGTCTGTTCAGCCTGGAGAAGAGGAGGCTGAGGGGAGACTCCATTGCAGTTACAACTTCCTTGTGAGGGGAAGAGGAGGGGCAGGCACTGATCTCTTCTATCTGGTGACCAGTGACAGGACCTGAGAGGATGGCCTGAAGCTGCATCAGGGGAGGTTTAGGTTGGATATTAGGGAGACGTTCTTCACCCAGAGGGTGACTGGGCACTGGAACAGGCTTCCCAGCAAAGTGGTGATAGCACCAGCCTGACAGAGTTCAAGAACTGTTTGGAAAATGCTCTTGGGCACTTATTGTGACTCTTGAGGATGTTCTGTGCAGGGCTGGGAGATGGACTCAATGATCCTTGAGGGTCCCTTCCAACCCAGCTTACCCTGTGATTCTATTCTGTGATTCTGTTTATTCTGTGATTCTGATTATGAAAAGCTCCTTTGCTTCCTCGAACAGCATGCTTCAGCACTGCTTCCAGGTCTTCCTATAGCATTTTTCAGGGAAATACTTTTGGCCCAATGAGTAAGGCAGTGGTTTGGATGGGAATATTCACTCTGCCTGACTGCAGGCAGTGCTGCTTGCTCAGACCCCTCTGCACAGGTTTGATTGGGGGAACTCACCCCTGTGCCAGACCCTCCAAGTGAAGGCAGCAGCATTTCCAGAGGTTTTCTGTCTGCAGCTCATACAATAAGGTGATTTACCATCCCATTTCTAGGCTGTTCTGAACAGGTACACCGATCAAAGCAGGACACCACCCATTTTCATTGTCTTCCTGCAAATCTGATCTCAGTGGCAAACTACCACTGGCTTCAACATAAATATCATTTGGTCTACTATAAATAGAAGTGATGTCAGTTTTAGAAACAGTCAGAAATGCTTCCTTCTATCCTCTGCCAACCTTTGTCTCCTGTTTTTAAGCTCTTTTTCCATTCTAGCCACTGTTTTATCTTCCCTTTAATGTCTTTGTACAAAAGCCATTAATCTACTGTATGGGAAACTGTCAAATGCTTCTGGAAAATCAAAATATTCTGCTACCCACTAAATTGCCCTTATCTGTCATGGCAGTGGTATCTTCAAAGGATTCCTGAAGAGTAGTTAAGCATGACACGATCCTCCTGTGCCTCAGTCTGTGCTGGCTTCCTCTAATCTAGCTGGGGTTTGGTCACCCTTCTCTTACTATATTAATTGAAATGGCTCCCAAGCATTTTCCCCAGAACAAATGACCAACTCACTGGCCATATTGCTTCACAGATTGTCTTATATTAGTCTATTTTATTAATTTTATTTTCTTAAACAAGAGCCGTGTTTGCCAATTCCCAGCTCTCACACAGTATTTCCCCTCCTTGGACCTTTTACAAATGTGACTGCTTGTTTCCCTGTTTCCTGTGCACACTCCCTCAGACAGCAAGGGGTCTGCGATGTGGAATCGTAGTGGATTTCTGCCACTTGGTACGTCCTGTGTGCACTTCTGGACAAAGTTTTCTCTTTTACAGCTGGAAATCTGATCTCTGATCAGAGTAAGCTCTTTTCTCCAAAAGACTTTAAAGTTTGCATTTTCCTGAATAGGAACATCCGTTACCTATTCTGTTAATAATTTTGTGCAACAGCTAATGATTGTGTTTTAAAAACAGAATATGTCTTTGAAAACTAAAGCCAACTTAAACCAGCTGCCTTGAACATAGTTTCAATACTTCTTCTTCTAACCAGTGGATTGTCTCAGTGACAGGGAGCATAAATTGTTGTTCTATTCCCAGGTAACAGGCTGCAGCAGGGAGGTGGAGACAACAGGCAATTCTGCATCAGCCAGAGACATTTTTTTAGATGGCTTTGTCTTGCTGCAAGAGTCCTTGCAGGTTCCTGGGTGCCCCAGGTGAGATTTAACACAATCAGTGTTAAATACTGTGTCAAAAAGTCCATATGGGCATACTGAGAGGGCAAAGGCATCAGCAGAGAACCCAAACTCTGTCTGTGCTCCTTAGAAGTGGGAGGGTTTTTTCTAGATTATTAGCTCCAGGCTCCAAATACTGTTCAGTACTGACTAGACTCAGGTGTGATCTTCTCCTCCCACACACACATATTGCTAACATCTGTTAATATTCTTCTGGTTCAGTTTTTCAGCCCAGAAAGTGCTAACCTTGACACACATATTTAATTTCAAGTGCAGCAAGACTGTTTATGGTAAAGAACTTACTGAGCCTGCTTGGATGAATACATAAGTTAATAGCTTTCTGTTGGACTCATGTATATGCATGATGCTAATGACAGCTTTTACATTAATTCCTGCAGGGAAACAGTGCACATTCTATATTAATATCCAGTCTCCATTTGACTCTGCAATTTCAATATTAATTGATTAACAGCAGCCAGAAGGAATGAGCAACAAAAACGCAAGGCCACTTTTCTAAGGCCTGGCCTGCGCATAAAGGGCTTAGTGGATCTCTGTCTGTAGTGGACCCAGCCTTGACCCTACTGAAAGTAATGGTAGTGTTGTGCTTATTTCAAGTGCAATTAATAGAGATTCAGTAGTTATACCTCAGGAGAGAGGATCCAAAGAATGTGAATACCATGATGTCTGTGGTTCATAACTAAAAATATGATTTCTACACCCAGAATTTCTTGGCCAAAGCCCATTCAAAAACTACCAAATGAGAGTCATAAATGCAAAAAATAAATTAAATAGTTGAGCTAAAAGCAAGACAGGAACTACCTTCTTTTTAAGACTAGAGTGAACTCTCCCCATCCTCTCAGCAGACTGCTTTTGAACACAAAAATCACTTCTTGGCACTTAAACAGATCTGTAAGCAGTTTAAATAATTTTAGTTTATACACATGTAGATGTGTACATGTATGCATTTCTGCAGAAGTTCCAATGTAGGGTCATTTTTACAGTAGTGAGAAATCTGTCCTCATCAGTGCTCCTTTCTCTAAGAAGATTTGGGCAGTACAATTTTGCTGGTTAAAATGAATTATCTGGACTTCGCAGGTATGTCTAGTGAGGCCCCAGGCTGGCCTGGACTTGACATCTCAGAAAGCAAGAAGACCACAAAGATCACTAGTGTCCTGACACTCCCTCTTTGCCTGTTTTCCTAATGCTGCATCCTGCTGGAACTCCCAGGTCTCCTCAGTAGTCCCTGAGGGTTGTCTTACATAGAAGGAGTCTCCTTCTGGTTTGTTAGGATAAATTATAAGCACTTTCTCCACCAAAATGTAAGGACAAAATCTTGCATGTCAGTGAATAAGGTGCAGAGCTTCCATGGGGCTGCAGGCGACTCACCCTGGTGTTGGTGAGGGCACCTTCCTCCACTTGAGCAAGTCAGAGCATTTTTCCTCTCCCCTGGCAGCTCGAGGGCTGTCAACAGCAGGAAAAGGAGTGTCTTCTGCCTTTGTTCAGTGTGTCTTTAGTGACCTTTTGCTAGGGAACTAAAATAAAGATGCTGAAAGGTTTTTAATTGAGTCAACCTCTCACTTCCCAAGAGTTAAAACTACTTCACAACTGAGACACTTCTACCAACACTGCACAAACAATTATTGTTTTCTAAGAAGAAAGGTTGTATATACAAGGATTGTGTTATAAATCTTCTTTTTCATTACATGTCTAATAAGCATAAGGAAATATCAGGCAGAAAACTTCTTAGAACTTTAAAATGGTCTGTAGACTATTACCATGTTATTCAGGGCTTGGGATTGAGGTTTTCAATGAGGTACTCTCTTTGTTTCATGTCTTCATTCCCAGACAAAAGTCATATCAGAAGATTTAAAGTATTTGTTTCTGAGGTTGGTGTGTTGCTAACAAGCACATAAGCCAACTCTTTCTTAAATACATAAACCCATCTAAGTGATCTAGACATTTCTCCAGCTTTTTGAGTTGTTTAATTTACTTCTTGCTCACAAAATTTGCATTTAGTCTCCATTAAGTTTCATTTGGCATAGCACTTATCACACATGGTTTTCAGCAAACTGCAAGCTGAGGTTAAACACTGGGCTATCAGTGGGCAGGGAGTAAGGTTGTTCTGCTGCACATTTCCTCTTTGACCTGGTTAAATCAGGTTGAAACAGCCTGTCTATGCATGCAAAGTCATGCGCACTGAGACAGGATGAGGATTTAACATGCAGTAGCATTCCTCAAGAACCTCACAGTGACTGTCCTGGCAACAGAGGAAGAGCCTGTGTCTGGCACAGGCTACAGACATGGCTGGAAGACCTCTGGTTGCTGAAAAACAAGGACACAGGTGAAGTAAATCAGGAACACATCTAAATTCCTCTGCTTCTTCCATCCCCTTGGCCAATAAATATGAGCCCTTAGCCCTTTTTCTCCCTTTCTGTTTGTGTCTTGTCCTTATACTCTGCAAATTCTTCTGGGGCAGAGACTGGCCATGCAAGGCAGCTTGGAACTCTAGAGACATGTTGGTCCCTGGGGCCAGAGGAACAGTGTGCAGCTTCAAGCTACTGCTTTGTTTTGATACCTTAATGTTTTTAAGGAAATGCTACATGTTATGTATTGCTAGCTGCTCTATGATCTCAGTGACAGGGCAGAAGTGCTCATCACATGTACAGTAGTGCATGGACTGTACATAACTCTGGTGCAGGTCACATTCTGATTTTACCAAGCCAATCCCTTCATGCACATCTCCAGATTCTGAAAGGCCCAGCTAAAAGATTTCTTCCATCAGTCAGTTTTCTGACACTAGTTCTCTTGATTCACCTTCTCTGATGAGCCAACACAGCTGTGCTCAAAGCCTCTCTGATTTTGCAGTGGTTGAGAGCTAAGCAGTTGCAAGCCAGTCCACAAGCATGGGCTCAGTTATCACCTCAGTAGCTGCCCAGTGATTTCCAGGCTTTTTAGGTTACACGTGGAGTATACATGTGCAATTTCCCTGGCACCAAGGCAGGGGATGTGAGCACTGCCTGCATTGGGTTTTACAGGGACAGGAAAGGCTGTTCCTAGGTCCCATCAGGGTTGGCTCATTTCACACCATCTCTGAATCCTCCAGTTTGTTTAAGCAGAGCAAAGAAGGAAATGGAGGCTCTTTTTGCCAAAGTCACCAAAGCAGAGGGAAACAAGGAAAGGAAACCCAAAATGCTGTTTTAAAAGCCTGTTTCCAGGCTCTGGTGTAAGATGATATCAACTGACACACAACACACACACACATCTCACCACTTCCTCTATCTTGGAAGATGACAGGAAGGATGAGGCCCTTCTGCTTTGAGGATGAGCTAAGTTAAGCCCTTAAAATGAAACAAAGACAATTTGTAGAGCCCTGATAAAAACCCTGCGTGTGGCATAGAAAGTTTCCACTGCCATCCAACAGCTTTGTTATAATCTTATCGCCTGCTGCTAACTTATCCAAACAGCTACCTCCTATCTACTTATCTCTGTAGAGGAGTGGGGGAAATGACAGTATATAACAAAGGGCTGTGGACCACACATGCACACAATCAGAAAGTCCCATGCACACAGTACTCTGAATTTTGAGGAGCAGAAACTCTTCCATTACAAAATGCAGGATTTACCTTCATCTTGTTCTTGTTCCTGCTGCTATCAGTTATAGCATAAATGAGTGTTTACTCTCCATCAAGACTTTACCCAGGCAAAAGAGCAACTCTTACAGCTTCTCATGGCACAGTTCTCAGTCTTACAGCTCCCTGGGAGCAATTTTCTCCATATTAAACTTTTCCCAGAGGAAGCATGTTTGAAATGGTGCTTTCTATCCTTCTGATGAAGTGGAGCACACCTGAATGTTCAAGACACGGCTCTGGCTCCTTCATGCATAGAAGGAAATTAAATAATGGTCTCCACCTGGAAAAGTTCAAGTCTGGAAAATGGTGATTTAGGGTAACAGCTCCTAGCCATGCTGCTGCGCTGAAACATGGATGCTTTGGGATGAAAGTTGCATCCAGTGAGTCATCTGCTTTGGCCTTGCTTGAAGTATATGCTGATCTCTTACATGCAGAACTTGTCCAAGAATAAGGTGTGTACAGAGTGCATGAAAGGTGGGAAGCCTATTTGATATCACTGATGTACAGGTTGCCCAGGGAGATAACGACATCTCCATACTTGGAAATATTCAGAAGCCTTTTGGATATGGTCCTGGACAACCTGCTGTAGAACAGAGCCCTGCATGAACAGAGGCATTGGACAATATCACTTGCTAAGGTCTCTTCCAACCTTAACCCCTCTGTGACCAATTCTGTGACACCACTGGCATTGTGGCAGCCCTGGCAAAATTTCCTCGGTGACAGAATGGCTTCATCTGTACTCCAACAAATCTCCAATGCTTCAATGGCTTGCATACTTTTTGACACCATGTATTGTCCCCTCGAGTTGGTATTGCAGCTGTAGCTGTTGCACTCTTAGCAACTTGTAATTGCTTGGCTTGTTAGGAAAAGTTTTCCCTATATATAGCTGAAATATTCCCCGTCTGATGATTTTTCTCCAGCTTTTCTTGGTCCCTCATCTCCTGACATTAAGAATTCAGGTTCCTTGTCCTCTTTGAGGAACTACACTGTCTTTCTGCCATATATTATCTATCAACTCCAGTCCCATTTCTCTGTCTTCTCTCCCATTCTTACTCCTGGGGTCCCTCTGGCATGGAAGGATTTGAATCCACTGCTCTGACAAACAGGGGAAAATAGCTCTCATATTTGAGACCTCATATTTTAAAGCCAAAAATCAGTTTCCAAACTCAGCTGTAAGTCTATAAGCCCAGTGTGATTTACCTTAGACCTCAGGACTTACATGCACTAGGCAGAGGTCAGAGAGAGAGACCAAAGGACTCTCTCATGGAAATGAAGATTTTCAAGAATGCAGATATGGTTCAGCAAGGACCAGAGCACCCCAAGATGTTGCTCTTGATCCTGGGGGTCCAGTCCCCCGGCAGCCTACACAAGGTGTATCCATCTCCATGGAAGCAGAAATTAGCCCAGAGCATTGGTTTTGCTGGGACAGCTGTACATAGCTCAGAGATTTTCAGTTCATTATTCCCTTTCACTTCCAAACTGAATTTTGCCCAGGCCAAATAAAAATTACAGCTCAGCATCTGAGAGTCACAATATTCCTGCCTGAGAAAGGCACTTCACTGTCCTCCCTTTTTTAGTCCTTTCCTCTGAATCATCACAATCATGTTGTCAATAAGGAACACACTGGACATTTATGGTCCTTTTTCACATAGGTCAGTTGTTTGCACCAGCACAATTTGCTTCATGAGATACACAGATCTCCACAAAGTGCTGGTTAAGTTTCAGTAATTCTTGTGTATACTCTGGTGTTTAAACTGAGTGAAATCCCATGCTTCTATTTTGTTTTTGTTAATTTGGGATCTGCTCCAGGGTCAATTTAATCCAAAAGCAAGAGTCATCCTAAACAGTGAAAACACTGGACCAAACAGCCGCAGCAGTTTCTTAGTATGCAATGTTTATTTGAAATACAAATTGTAAAGTGTAACAAGGCTTCTACTAATTTGTACTGTGAAGGGGTGAAAAACAAAGCTCAGTGGAGTCAGAGCCCCACTCGGTCATCTGGAGGCACAGATGCCAATTCTTGAGGTTTTTTCTGAAAGAGATGTGGTGTTTCTGCTGTTCTCCTGAGAAACTGGCTGTATAGCCCTGTGAGTGCTTAAGGATCTCAGTTTTCTCACTCCTGCATATTGGGAAAGAAAAGGTTGCAAATATGAAACCTGAAGGTTCAAATAGAAGAGGACAAATAAACTGGACCTTAAATCTTATTATCTTAAAATCTCCTGATTATCAGCCCTGGCCTGCTTGCAATAAGCAACACTACAAAGGCTTATTCAAAATCTGAACTCAAACTAATCCACTAAGGATACCTGCCATCTTGGGAGATGCAGCAGGAGAGCCTGACCTCCCTCAGACAGAAAAGCAATAGTGAACCTGACAAGGAAGCCCTTTTTGGCTTCATTTTTGCATTCAGATTTAAGGGAAGAATTCAGATTATTTTTGAGCTGTCTGAAAATGATGATGCTCTTTGAAATGCTTTTGCTAGCATTGCATGCAGATGTTTTTGAGAAACTTCCATGCCTATAAAATTACATATTTTTGTTTGCTTGTTTTTAAAGCAAAAAATTTTTCAAACAGATCACCATAATTTGATAGGTTTGAGAGTAAGAGATTTGAAACCTCTCTGATAATCTGCAAAATATGCTGGAATGGATCTTCCTAGCAAGTGTTTTAGCCATGCTGGACAATTCTGTGAAATGAAGATAAGTCCTGGCTGTACAAGAGGCAGTTTTCAAAAATAATAATTTTTCACCATCTGTTAGTAGGACTATTCCATAAAGTCAGTCTTGCTCTATTTACAGGCTCTCATGCTAACACCTTTTTTCTTAACCAAACCCAGCATTTTCCTGATCACCACCTTTCTAGTGAAACTCTACAAAAGGGTTGCAATGAAACGCAAATCCTTCTGAAGCCTGCCTGGTTTCAGATTTCATTATGAGCCTGAAACTCGACCCACGTTCGTCCAAAAGTTCAGTAAGGGTTCGTGAACTTTTCTAGCCCAACTGGATTGATTTATGGTTTTGTGTCACAGCTACACAAATCATGTGGCTGCGGCATAACACACAGCTCGGTGAGCCTGAGTGCCAAGCCAAACAAATCAGAACCATGGCCTCTCCCCTTCCACCCTTTCATTTTCCCAAAAAGGGTGGATGCTGACTGTATATCCCCAGTGGCTTTCTGGGCCATCATCAAGCAAAGAACCAATCTTTAGAAAGCTTTAAGGCATCTCATTGTGCTGACCTGTCAGGAAAATGGTCCAATCTCACAGGGATTCAGCCAAAATTAAAAAAAAAAAGAACAAAGCAAGAAAACAGGTGCTCAGTTATGTATCTTAATTTTATTTTGTTGAACAAATAGCTGGGCTGATGTCCACACGTGGCTGAGTGTACAACAGCTCCTGGTTTTAATCAGAGCCCTTGTTTAGATGACCAAGTACAAAGAGGAAGAAACCTCATACTAGTGCTCCTTGGAAAAGTCTGTCCTTCTGCTGCAGGCAGTGCTGCTGGCTGCCTTCTCATGGAGGAGATTTCCTCAGGCTGTAGGCAGGCAGCAACCCTCAGTGACACATGGGGACACACAGTGACAGATGAGGAACTTAGGAAATTAAAAGGTGCAAGGTACCTTCCCCACCTGCCCCCTTCCTGCCTCCCAGCTCTGGTAACAAGAATCTGTTCCAGCCAAGACATGCCAAACACTGTGTCTGCATGTTCCCAGCTGGTGTGGAGTGGTTGTCCAGTCCTTATGACACTCTGCAACTTGTTCAGTGTCTCAAGAATACCTCCTCTGTGTCTGATGGCACTGTGGTGACTGAATGCTATCACTCCCGTGCTCTGTCCCTTTGCACATGGATTTGGATTTTCTGATCTGGAAGTCAGACGTGGAAACCTTGTTCCACTCCAGCTGCTTGGGACTGGGTAAGCACACATGCTGTTAGGATATGGTGACAGTCCATCGTCCTGTCAGGGAGCACAGAGCTGCAGGAGACAATGGCACAAGGCCACAGCCCCAGCTGCGCCCAGGCTCAGCCATGCTGCTGATTGCACAACTTTCAATATAGAAGCAGCACCAGGTGATCCCTGCAGTAATGTAAACACAAACAGGCCTGGCTTTCTCTTAGTGGGCAGCCTGTGCCTCTCCCCAGAGCATCTACTGCTCTCCTTGCAATGGAGGGTCCAGGCCAGATGCAGTTGCAAGTGCCTGGTGGGTACAAGGTGCCCTCCTGAGTGTCTGCCTTGTCCTTGTCAGGAACCTGTCACCCTCACCCACTGGGGCAGAGGTGGGCGCTGGTCAAGGGGTTGTGGAGAGGCTGGACCAAGGTGCTGAGGAGTCAGTTTCCCATGTTGGGAGTCGAGAGCAGAACTCAGTGAAGGCTGGTGCTGCAACAACAGATGTTTCAAGGATAATGAAGGTCACAGCACACAGTGAAAACCAGAAAATGCTATCAGCTTCAACATCTCTCAGATTCAGCCTGGGCATAATCAAATGAGAAGGAGCAGAACTTTCATGGTCCTCCAGAAATGTACAAACTTGCATGTAAAGAGTCTGCTGGTCTCTCTGCAGTGCCTTGGCACTCCCAAAAAGAACCACAGTGGACTTCTGCAGCATCTGCCAAGACACTGCTGCCTGGTTACACATGAGGACAGAGCAGCTCCTTCTTGCTCACTGGTTCCTCTGAGCACGAAAGGAGATAGATCTCTGTGTCAGCTCAGCAAGTGAGCAGAGGGCTTCAGCTGCTTGGCTCCTGGGCCAGGACCTTCCATTCCACTGAGAGCTCTGGATCCTCTCTCCCCAATCAGATTAATGAGTAGAATGGAATTTTTAAGGTATATTCCTAGGTCACTTCTGGTTTATGCTCTGGGTTTCCTCTCCTCTGATGGTACCACAATGAGGCATCTGCCACGTTGCCAAATGTGGAAGAGAGTAGGCTCCAGCGTGCACAAACAGAGCGTGGTGTCTTTGGCAGCTGGTGGAGCAACTATCTCAGGTTTCCTTTCATTTTAATGGTTCACATACCTCTCTCCACGTCTGCGTCTGATTTTCAGGGCACGACCTTGATTTTACATCAAACATTCCCTATGTCTCTCCTCATCCCACTGCTGTCTGTCTAGATTACCAACGTTAGAGCTGATCTTTCTATTAAAATGCTCGGATTTTATTTTTTTTCTAACCTAAAGCCCATCTAAAATGCAAAGCCTTGTTCATTCTTTCCTCAAGGGCTCCTGCAGTTTGATTCCCCCTCCTGTCCTCTGCTAACAGAAAGCTATGAAGTGTGCTGCATCTCCAGGGACCAAAGCTGAATGCCGCCATCATCCTTTGTATCCTTACCCATAACATACATGGCTGCTGTGATCCTACTCTAGTTCATAAATCAGCTCATGAACACCCCACATCTGGAGTAGTTCCTGTGTCACTGGCAGCTGCTGCAAAACCAATACTGCTGTTAAAGTAGTCCTACTGGCAGCTCAGGTATACCCCTGTTCCTTGGCACATGAGTGTTGCTTATGAACAGGACTGAGGAATTGCCTGGCCAGTGTTTTTTGGAATTGAACATTTGGTGCCTGATAAAGATGAGGTTCAGATCATTAAACATAGATAGTAAATGAGGATGATTTTGTTTCTGACGTAGTTTTCAACCTGATCCCAACTTTAGAGGGCTAGGTCTTTTCATACTACACCTAGCACCCCAGCATCCTTCAGGAGTCACTAGGGATGTGTTCTTTTTCCCCTTTTCAGCTTGGGAAATGACTGGGGATTGCCCATAGTAATATTGAAAAGCAACACTGCTTGAGAGCTCCATCTCACCCCCTAAACCAAGGTCACCTTCTCTCTCATTAGTTCTCATTTGGGACATTACCATCTAAGCCTATCTCTGCTTCTGTGTGGCTATTGCCAAGCTCTGTGACAGCAGGAGGAGTTGTGCCCAGCTGCCACTACAACACACCTTCTCCTGTGCAGTGCCCTGAACTCTCCTTCGCCTCTCCATAGCAGAGGTGTACACGTGTGAGTTGTGAAATGCCCCAAGACCCTCTCAGGTGAAAGGCCCTGGGTGCTGTCTCTGTGGGAAACTTTCCCCTGGTTAGTTTATCCAGTGAGTAATCCAGCATGGAGGCTGTAAGTAATGAATAGAAGTCACATTTTAAGCCCTTGCACATGAGCAACACTCAGAGTAAGTTTGGACTGTCCCTGCATTGTAATGACAGCTGACCCAAAGATACAAGATTTAGAGAAAAATTGTACTTATAGTCAAGAATTAGTGCTATTCCCCCAATATTACTGGGCTCCAAGACAGGGTCCTGAACTCTTAGCCTGCAGGGACTCTAAACCTGTTTTTGAGCTTTCCTGAAAGAGGTGAGATATACTACAAGGGATAAAACCTTCCCAGGTGATAGAGAGCGTGGTTAAAGAGAAGTCAAGCTGAAATATCTTGTGAAAGGCCATGTTTACAAAACAGCAGCCAGCAGAGACAGAAACATTAAAATGTTAGGAGTAGACATGTCCCTCCATTCCCATTTCCTAGCTACACGTGAAGGTGTGCAGGTAGATGCAGAAGTGGGGGTGACAGCCTGTGAGATGACTGCCTATGTGAGCCCTGCTCAAAGAAGGCTCTGCCACCAAAACCCCACCATGAACTCCTTGTGCTCTAACCCACGGTGTGACCTCAGTGAAGTTCAGCCTGGTGCAGGCAAGATGTTCTGGGAAGATTCCCCACCCTGGCCCTCGGGGCTCTCCCCTGCTGTCACAGGCCCTTACTAATTGGATACATCTGACCTACCGGTATCTTTGAAAGTCCTCCAAGGATCTGTTTCAAGAAACACATTTGGTTTCACACTGAATTTACAGAGTGAAAGTTTTACCAGCAGGAGCAGTCTGAACCAAAGCTGGTCTTTCCACAGAGAACAAATCCCATATTGGATACAGATCCCTCCTGGTTTCAGCTTTCCTCTCCGCCTACTCCACTCACTCACAGGGAGAAGAGATTGGAAATTGTGAAGGTCTAAACCCCACTCTCTGGCGGCAGAGTTTATTAAAAGATCAACAAATATTGATTCTGTTTTCTTGCCCTGAAGTCCTAACTTTGCATTGGACAGCTTTTCTAGAAATTTCAAGCCAAAAGTAAATCACTATTAAATGAAATGTTTCAAATGTGAATAGCCAGATAAATGGCAACCAAAGAAGAACAAAATAAGAGCTAATCCTGTCCATTCAATACTTTTCTAAAGCCCCCTGAAGGCAGAAGCTTCTTTCAGGGAAGATATGCTTCTCCACACACTCTGAGCACTTCCTAGAGGAGGTGAAGCACCACTGAGTATCAGTTACTGGGCAGGAGAGTTGGGCATGGGCTGGTGAATGGCTTGTATGAGGAGAGTTAGTAACAGGGTCAGCAACAAAACCCGTGTCTCCTTAACCTGAGGATAACCCGTCATCTTTCCAATCAGGCTGCATACCCTTTCTGTAGGCAGCATTGCTGTGTGGGGA
Source organism: Peucedramus taeniatus (assembly GCA_013400575.1). Lineage (NCBI taxonomy): Eukaryota > Metazoa > Chordata > Aves > Passeriformes > Fringillidae > Peucedramus > Peucedramus taeniatus. The sequence continues at coordinate 217,902 of WBNO01009846.1, forward strand.
TGGATATTTTATATTTCAATTAACTTGGTCTCAGTAAAAGTTAATGCTTTTACTGAGACCAAGTTAATGAGTTAAATGCTGCTCTCAGAAAAGAGCAGCATCTCTTGTGCCTCAGTCCTCATCTAGGTGAGATGAATGACCCAGACAAGAAAACTCATTTTGTGTGACTGAGCAACATCCTGAATAATTTATGTTTTGCAAATTATATATCTGAATGATGTATCTGAAAGACAATGTTGATTACACATATTCAAAAGTCAGGAAGCATTCAGCCAATTGTCATGCAGATACATAAATTCAACAGTTCCCATCAAGATATCCATTAAGAAAAGAAAAATTAGATGCTACAACAATATTAGCTCATTTCTAGATGGAGCTGGTGAAACAGCTAATGACAATGCAGAATAGTTTGATTAATATTTTTGTTCTGCACTTGAAAAGAAATAGATGATATGTTGAGATGACGTAAGGATGATAAAGTTCTCTCCAGTGCATCACTGAGAAGAAGGACATACAACATCTGTTTGGAACAAACAATTTTAAATTTCAAAGTGCAGATAACTTATACACCAAAGTCACCAAAGTCCTTAAAGAACTGTCTGGGAGATGTTTAGTTTGTTGGCATCCATTTTTAATAACCCCAGAGGTGCCAGCAAATTTCCAGTGGACTGGAAAAGATCTAAGTGTATGCCAAGGTTTTGTAAAAGACAAGGTGGAAATATCTGACTTGAACCCCAGACCAAACAACAGAATTCAAGTAAAACAAAAAAAGACATCAGTGCCAGTTCACAGTGTTTCATGGAAAACAGGTCTTATTTAATTTTCTGTTGGTTTTATAAAAAGTGACTGATACTTGTAGCTGCCTGGAGGCAATCCCTGGGGGAGGCACCACTGGGCCCCACACAGTACTTTTGGGGGAGAATGAACCTATGGCAACAGCTCCGGACAACGTATAAAACAGTTGAGGGGCTGGATGGCTGACAGGCACCAATGGAGGTGGCACACACAGGAGCCCTTCTGGTGGGGCTCCCTGGGGACCCCTTCTAGACCTGACACTCTGCAGCATCTTCTTCCTCCAGTGATCTGGAAAGAACAACTATTGCTGCTGACAGAATTTGCAGATGACTGTGGGACAGGCAGGGAACTGAGGGGGGTTTGATGATCACAGGCAATGAAGAAAATTAGGAAGTTATGGTCATTCAGACAAAATGCTCTTCAATAAAATTAAAAAAACACATTGTGGAAGAAGCAAGGAAGACAGCTGTACCTGTCTGTGTATGGACCTGTAGCCTGAATTCTCATAGCCTGAATTTTGCCTTCCTCATGGAAAAGCAGGACAGTGTGAACCTGTGAGGTGATGATAGCAGAAAAGGGCTAATGAGCCTTTGGTGAGAGTGCTGAAGGGGCAGATGTCGTTGTGTCAGGACAACCAAAAAGCTGATAAACCCCTGCAGCAAACTGCTGGAGAAAAACTGCTGGCACTCTCCATGCTGGAAAGTGACTCCCTGAAAGCCTCTTCAGTGCTGAGGTGAAAAGGAAGGAGCCTTTCTTCTTCTGGCAACATTTTTCAAGGAATTACAAGTGGAAAAGTCACTCAATGCCACTGCAGCCCACAAGGTGTGTACTACACTGCCCCTAGCACTGCCTTGCTTTGGAGGGATGTGATCCCTCCAAAAACCCATGTGTGAACTTTGCCTGGATTCTCTACCCTCAGCTGCAAAAGCAGCTGCTGCGGTCTGTCTTCATTTATAACATCCAAGATTGTTCTCGTGTTTTGAAGGAAAACGAACAAGGGGAGGCAGAAGGGGCAGTTGCTCTTCTTACCAGAAATTTGGTTTCAGACTCAAATATTATTTTCTGCTGTGACCATCCTTTGGCACAGCTGGAGGCTGCTCCTGGGCACAAGTTTTGACCGACAAGTTAAGAAAGGGATGGAGAAGGAATATATGAGGACACACCACTGGCAATGAGTAAAATTGGTCACTACAATTAAACAAACCCCTCCAAATTTTGTCCAACTGTACCTAACTGGATTCTCCTTGTATTTTTTTTCTACATGAAGTCAGTCAAAACAAGAAATAGGTGCATCACATTAATACCACACAAAGGCTCTCAAAGTGAAAGTCTTGCAGGTGGGGCAGTAGAGAACACAGCAGCCCCTTTCCTGCAAAATGCACCAGAGGGATTCCAAGTGGCTCCTGGGATGCAGCAGGCAATGCCATAGGGACAAACAGACTGCCTCACCTTGCACCCACTGACATAGAGTACTTTGTAGTGTGCTTTGTACCACAAACTGCAGCCTGGTTGCCTGGTTGTTCCCTGAGGTGGGATCATTTTCTTCCTTGCATTCCCTTGCAAAGACCATGTTGCTGACCCACTGGGGCTATTTTTGGGTACTGTGGTGTGCAGTTAAGCTCCTTCATCTCAGTAACCCCTGCACAAAAAGATGTTGCTGGTAGCCATGGGCTGCATCATCCATGGGCTGAAGTCAACATTTGTTTTCATTTAAAAGGAAACAAAAAAACACTGGCTTGGGAAGCTGGAGTGGTGAGGACACCAGGTTCAACCTGCCAGATGGCAGCTCTGCACAGTAGTGAGGACACTCACTTGCCAGGGCCTCAAGCCAGCATTCACCAGGGTTTGCACTCCATGTGCTCACAGCCAAGCTGTTCATCATCCCAGTCTAATGGCACGCACAGAAATCAGGCAGTTCTGGCAAAGCTCGGAGCACCAGCATCTGGAGCAGCTTGGATGGAGGCATCCATGCCTGGTCCAAGTCCTGCTTGCAGATGATGAAATATCCTGGAGGAAACCAGACAGAATTCACAGCATCAGGCAGTAGGTGATTAATAGGCCATTTCCAAAAAGTTGTGATGTCACAGACTCAAGCTGGAAGGTCAGGAGGGAGCTTGCCTGCTGCAGGTCAAATAGACTGATTTTGGGAAATAAACATTCACGCATGGTTACTTTTGAATATCCCCCTCTGCAGTGTTGGCAACATAGGTGTATCACCACACAGGGGGCCTAGAGCAATAAAAGAGCCACAGCCAGAAGGCTCCTGGTCCATAAGGTAGAAAAGGCTGAGAGAAAATGGACTCAGTTTTGCATGAGCTAAATGCCCTATAAATCACTAGCCCATTCCTCCTCAGAGACAAGCAGTCCTTTCAGTGACAGCACAGGCTAACATCAGTTTCCTTGTCCCTTACACTGATCTGATTTTCCTACATCAGAGAGAAGCTAATGAACCCACCTGCAGCTAGAGTGTGCCACTGTGAGTAACCTAGTGAACTGTTTTGCTATTTAGCTTAGATAGTAGAAAGCCCTTTTTTTCATTTCAGAAGAGAACTCCCTTTCATTCCATCTATGAACATATTGTCTTAGTGTTCCTGGGAGCAATGGGAGGATTCTGTCTGCTGCATTACTGAAATGCTGTCATGTTTATTAATATTTCCAAATTGGCCCAAGTCCCACACACATCATTACACAGGCAAACAATAAACAATCATGCATTTAGTAAATTTGACATCCACCACGAAGGACTGGTTACTGTATCGTAGGATTAGCTACACATGCTGCCTCTCCCTGCATTCACAGCTCAGCAATACCAAACCCCTACAAAAGCCTTGGAGACTCCCTGGGTCCGCTCTATTACCCTGCCTGGCAGATAAATGTGTGCAGGAGAGATCAGTGTAAAGCATTGTGTGAACATGAAAGGAGAGGGGGGAAAATGAACTGCTTGTCATGTCTCAAAATAGGAAGGATCCAAGTAATCAGTGTATCCCATCTGCCCCTGACATCCCAAGGTGCTCATTGAGATTCAGAGGGAAGTGCAGCAGGGTGATGCTGGCCAAGGGCACCCTGGCTTGGAGATGGGCAGCTCTGATAGCTCGCTTAGCCAGAATAAAAA
>WBNO01009847.1:0-17239 GCA_013400575.1 Peucedramus taeniatus
ACAGTTTCAGAAGGCTTCTCTTACACATTGTCTGCTCATGCAGCAGTGATTTGGCAAACCTCTCAGAAGGCTTCTCTTCATGTTGTCTTGTCTCTCTACAACACTGTTCAGTTGTTTAATGCTGTCTCGATGTTGCTTCTCAAGGCCTTCCTTGCCATCAAGCACATGCTTTAAATGCTGCAATCTTGGGGGTGGTGTCTCATATATTGTCCAGGTTTCTAGGCTCCCTAGGCCTGTCTGGCTATAACTCATCTGGATTTTTAGGCTCTCAGGTTCTTGGTTTGCCTGTTCAGCTCCTAGGCTCTTGGTCCCACCATCTTACTGCTCTTAGGTCTGTAGTGGCCTGCCTGAATCACCATGGGATCACTAATTGTCATTAACTTACTGTAAAGCTTCCATACCTTCTCAGTGATTTCTTATGGGCAGCTCCTCACAGCACTGACTCCTTCCCCTTCTAGTAGCTAGTGAACCCACTCTTTTATAATACCCATCCTAATTGGATGTAGCTGTGGCCTATTAAGGGTAGGCCTGTTCCTAATTCTTGGTAATTAGTGCAGCTGCAACTCCTCAGGAGTGAGATTGCCTTCATCACTATCTCTTATTCTCCTGCATTCCATCCCTCCACAATAAACTGTGCTTTAATTTCTTTGTGCTATGAGAATCTATGGACTTAGTCTGCATCTGGTTTTATTCTTAGCCAGCTGAGAATGGCTGGATTTTTCCTGTCAGATAGGGCTTTCAAGCGGCCTAAAATGCTGATGAGGCACCTGAAACTACATATATAGTTTCATGTTCAGAAAGCCAGAACCAAAAATTATGATTTGCATAGTTACTGCTGGAGAAGGATTGGTCTCTGGCTGTGGCTCTTTCAAGGAATTTTAAGTAAGAGTGCTTGCTTCTGTGGTTTGGACTACTGTTTGCATTTCCTGCTATTATGATTTCTGGATTAATTTTATGGTAATGACAGTAGAAAAGGAATAAATCTCAGTAAATTGGGATGTTTCAGCCTCCCCAGTACTTCAGTCATATGACAAACTTATGAAGGGGGCAGTTTAGGAGGTTCAGGTTCCCTATTTAGGGCTGCTAAGCATGTCCATTGCCCAATCTGTGTCTCAAAGGTAGGAATTCTCATTGCACTAAACCCAGGTGCTTTGATATGGAATGCTAAGTTGAGTCTTAGTGTAAAGTTCACCTTTTGCAGATTACAACTGGAATTATTCTCAACACTTGACTGCCACAGTCTCTAATTAAAGCAGTGATACGCTTGCAGCAGAGGCTTTACTTTGACCTGAAAAACAGTCATGATTTCTTTGTACAAGCTGTTGGCAGTCCCTGGTACTCCTGGGAGCTGAGCATCATGTGGCACCTCTTTGTAAGGACAGGGCTGTCTAGTTTTGTCTTCTGAGTGGAGTGAATGGGACTGGCACTGTAATAGCCTGTGACAGCTCACTTCCCTGAGCAGAGATACACATTTGGCACTCATACAGCATTAGAACAGTAGCTCTGGGATGGAGGATTGCTCCGTTTTTGTGCAGATAGAGAATACCAAGTAACTGTAAGGGATAGACAGTGTGTGGGTCTTTGAATATTCCTGCTTTTCTGGCTCATTGTTAATGGCCTCAGCTGAGAATTGGGGGTAGAAGGAATTTTAAGCTAGCGATTTGAAGTGGTCACCATCTAGTATGTAGGGGGTTTAAACCAGCCAAGAATACTGCTTTTTGTGGAGCACCTCTTGACTCTTGGTGGATACATTTTGTATTTCTGAAGTTTGAACAGTTGGTATGTGTCAGAATGTGTTCAGAGCTGTCTTTCTTGAGCTTGACTGGGGATTTTTAATGCACACAATGTCTTGAACACCTGTATTTTCTCTTTCAGTCAGATCAGTGCACTGGCTTGCAGGGCTTCCTGATTTTCCACAGCTTTGGGGGAGGGACTGGATCTGGTTTCACCTCTCTGCTGATGGAGCGCCTCTCAGTTGACTATGGGAAAAAATCCAAGCTGGAATTCGCCATCTACCCTGCGCCTCAGGTCTCGACAGCTGTTGTGGAGCCCTACAACTCCATCCTGACCACCCACACCACCTTGGAGCACTCTGACTGTGCCTTCATGGTTGACAATGAGGCCATTTATGACATTTGCCGTAGGAACCTGGACATTGAACGCCCAACCTACACTAACCTCAATCGCCTCATTGGTCAGATAGTATCTTCCATTACTGCTTCCCTTAGGTTCGATGGTGCCTTAAACGTGGATCTTACTGAATTCCAGACTAACCTGGTGCCTTACCCTCGTATCCACTTCCCGCTGGTGACGTACTCCCCGATTATTTCGGCGGAGAAGGCCTACCACGAGCAGCTCTCCGTGTCTGAGATCACCAACGCCTGCTTTGAGCCCTCCAACCAGATGGTGAAGTGCGACCCGAGGCACGGCAAGTACATGGCGTGCTGCATGCTCTACCGCGGGGACGTGGTGCCCAAGGACGTCAACGCCGCCATCGCTGCCATCAAGACCAAGCGCACCATCCAGTTTGTGGACTGGTGTCCCACTGGATTTAAGGCAAGTCTCAGTTCCACCATGATTTCTTAGACTTCTCATTCACTGTCCTGGGCACTGGGTGCCATTTGTTGCAGCATGCCAGGGTGGTAGAAATGCTGCAACCTTCTTCAAAGTGTCTCCTTCAGAAGCCGCTTTGGAGTAAGGCCACAGGAGCAGCCATTTCAAGTCCATGCACACACACACACACCACAAATAGCTCAACAGAGGAAAGACAGGAAGGGTCTTTGTATGATGTATTTCAGTGAAGGTCTATTGCATCCCCCATGCCAAAGGGATCAGGGGCAAAGGCACGACCATGTGGTGTGCACAGGCTTAAGTATGGGGTCTGTATTTGTATGGGGTATGTATTTGCTCTAAGCTGTTGTGTAGGTACCTGGTTAGTATTCTGAGATGTGGAGATTTAGGTTCTCATGCAGGGCTGTTTGGTGACACATTTTAATCCACTCCTGTTGTCTGACTTTGATTATTGTCATTGTCAAACACCACAAAGAAACTCATGGTCTCTTCTACATCTCCTGTAGGTTGGCATCAATTACCAGCCCCCCACAGTGGTTCCTGGGGGCGACCTGGCCAAAGTCCAGCGGGCAGTCTGCATGCTGAGCAACACCACGGCCATCGCCGAGGCCTGGGCCCGCCTGGACCACAAGTTTGACCTGATGTATGCCAAACGTGCCTTTGTTCACTGGTATGTTGGAGAAGGGATGGAGGAGGGGGAGTTCTCAGAGGCTCGGGAAGATTTGGCTGCACTTGAGAAAGATTATGAAGAAGTGGGCACAGACTCGATGGATGGAGAAGATGAAGGAGAAGAATATTAAATCCAACAGTGAATTGCAAGTCTTTGCCATTTTACTGCCTCTTTAGTAGCAATGTAAATCATGTCAACTGATTGATTGGAATAAACTTCTTTAATCAAGAACTTTGGTAGTGTCCAAACACTATGTACACTCATTAACTACATGCAGTCAGCAGTCCAAGAGATGGAATTCCTTTCTGAAGAAGGTAGTTGAATAAAATAACCGTGCTGTAGTTCAGTCAGTTCTTGTCCTTAAGGCATTGCTATTTGAAGAGCTATTAGTGAACATGAGACTAGAATGAGCTGGAGCTTTTTCTGGAAAGTGTTAGGTATATTTTTTCCATGATTCTAGAGCTGGTGTCACAAGAGGCAAAATGAACTGTGTTACCCATGAAAGATGCAAGACCTTCAAAACTGAAGGCTGTTTGGGTTAGTTGTCCTATCTTAGACTTAGGGAGGGCCAGTAACTTAGAGATACAGTAAACCTGGATGGGGAGGGCATGGCCAGGAAGGGTGTGCCATAGCATGATGAACCTGCCACTGTAGCCAGAACATGAGCTGTGGTTGGCCTTGTGTTGCTGTGCCATCCCACAGAAGGAACTGGAGCCCCTGTCTGCAGCTCTCTAGAGTCAGACTTCTCCTGAAGCTGTCTGGAGAAAAATCTCTGGGTTAACTGGCCACAGTTAAACATCTTAGTTTTCCCTAAAACGAAGTCTTTTGCAGAAGTAATTATTCCAGTGGTTCAGATATGAATGCTGCCATCCTTCTGTGTAAGCTGATGGAACAGGAGAGGATTTGGCTAATCAGGTTTATCTTCAGATGTGAACAGCCTCTGTCTGAAACCTGCATCAACTGAGTGGGGGCCTGGGCACACAGTGAACCACAAACCAAATAACTTCATTGTTGTAGAGCTGGATGACTGAGGAATCTCCCCCACAGCAATGCCAAAGGTGGGATAGTTAAATCTTAAGATGATGATTGAATACTGAATGTGATTACAGGATACCAAAGTCTGACTCAAAAATGAGATTTGGAGAATTTTCCCCATCCAATTTCAAACTTAATCATATTCCTTCTGATTTAATAGCAGAGCATGATTCAGGCCAAGCCTTGAAATCTGTTAGTTGCAGATGTGCACACCTGTTTGGCAGGAGTCTCAGCTGGAGGATGAGAGATTCCTGAACTACCTTCTTCATGGAAGCTTCAGTGCTGACTTCCCCTCACAAAGTGGGGCCCTTTTCCTCATCCCAGTTGGCTGGACTTAATCTAGGTGGGGGTGTCACCTGTAATTTAGAGTAACAGGCTGATGTTGTTGATGGAAGGTCCCAGAACAATCTGGTCTGTGAAAGCTGACCAGGAATTGCTTTGGCTCCTCTTGTCCTGCATCACTCTGTTTTTTTTCAGCCATTTTGTTGAGTCAGTTGATTTGGAGCTGGAAGTTACCAATTTTACAAAGATGGGGAGAGCAGTCTTAGTGCTTCATCACCTCCATGGTTATCTCAGTCAGCCCTGCTGTTGTGCAGGATGTGTGGCAATCACACCTCCTGCCATTCAGCACAGCTAAGTGTGGCCAGTGTTTCAGTGAGTTTTTCATTTGTTTTTTCCTTGTGGTTTTATGTTCCAGGATAGACATAACCATCATGAATTTGAAGTCCTGTTGATTAACATATTTTTCTGCTTACTGGTTGATTAAGCAAATGTGTTTGGTGGGGCCCAGGGACAGACACATTCATTCCAGTCAGAACGACTCCATGCTGGCAATCATTCAGGTTTTAATGGGATGTCAGTTCCCAGAGAAATGTGCACAGGGCTGTTTGGTGCCATGCAAGTGTCAGGTTTTCACCCCGAACATCCTGTATTGCCAGCAGATCATGGAGAGTGCTCTGTGCCACAAGTGCAGTACCATGATTTCCTTTGGAAGTTTATTATGTTGGCGTTGTGGATTTCTCAACTGGCCTTTAGTGGGATCTTTCAGCAGTGGCTTGGTTTTTCTGTGAGGAATTTGGTTTCATTGAAGCCTGGCCTACTCTCTCCTGCAAATAGTGTCTGCTTTTTACTGCATTGGGGGATTACTTGTATAGAGGCCACTTCCTCTGCAGTGGAAATTGGCTCATGGTGCATCTGTTTGATCCAGGCGTGTACAGTGATGAGGCTGTGCAGGGCACTCAGCAGCCATCTAAAATCCTTGTGCACATGGAATGCTGAGCTCTGAAAACCTGGGAATCTCATTCTGTGTAGGCATTAGGTGAGAAGAATTATGCTTTTAATTTTTAAAAGTAATGTGTAATGTTACTTAGAGAAGATGTAATCTGCAACATGATGGGTGGAAGGTTTCACAAGAGATACTCTGTCACCTGGTAGCCATGGGACTGATGCTGAAAAACATTATACATTTTCAGCCTACATCATACTTGAAACTTCATCATATTAGTATTAAGAAACCCTGTTGCTTTAGCTAGTGGGCAGCTGCTCTCTGTGTAGGCATGTGTATGCTGAGCTAAGATAAGATAGGGTTTTTCTCAGATATGAAGCCAATGCAGCAGGAAAATCCTGCTAAAACTGCTCTTGCTTCAGTGAGCTGCAGAAATCCTTAAACACATTCTAATTACTGGCTCTGTGGTTGGATTAGCAAATGTGTGGTTCATCTTCCTGAAATGTAGAGGAGATCTTGCACAGAATTAAAATTTGAGTGTAAGAGTGTGAACTTCTGAAACTTGCAGAGGCTGATGTTAGCTGTCACTTTAAGGAAATTGCTTGCTTTGCACTCTGAAAGCTTTTCTCTAATTCTATACTTTAAGTATTGCTTTGTTTGATAAGAAATGCCCATACTTGTGCTTTGCACAGTCATGTGCCTGTTTGCACTGGCAGACGTGCCGGCATTATCTAGTGGTAACTAAATATATCTTTACCTGTGTGGTGACACAGCTTTCTCCAGTATTGAGATTGGCAATTAATAGCTCTCACCTGACAGAAAAACTTGTGTGAGTCATGAAGTGGAGGAGGAGGAAATGAGTTGGAGCCATGGCGGTCACTGTGAACTTTGTTGTAAATTCTGGTGTTATCTGTAAGATCTGTTCTAGGTTAGTTTTGGTGCTGTTCCAGGAGAATGCAATGCAGCAGAATTTGATTTCCACCCACTCTGCCCTCTGAAAAAGCAATCTGAATCCCCTTTAATGTGCTAATATCTATATTATATATATTACTACGTGCATTTCTAATTTCGATAGTAAGCATGCCACAGTGTAGTTGTATTATAAAAATCTCATTTGGGCAGCAGAGGTAACATAAGCCCACAGCTACACATGCCTCTACCTCCTTACTACAGATAAACTGATCTCAAGTAATATCAGGAAGAACTTTTGTGCCTCAGATACTTAAAATTCTGTCAAATAGGTAACGTTTGCCCATTCACTCATTCCATTACTTTATACCCACTTACAGGGGCATGTTTGCACAATTTTTGGTTGTTTTGTCCCAGGCCTTCAGCCTTGCTAGGTGTGCTGGCATTCCTGTTGGCATCCTGCTCCACTGGCACGATTCCCCAAGACAAGCCAGGCTAGCGTGGTTCTGTACTGACTCTGCTTTGCAGTCCAGTCCCTGTGAACACTGTAACAGCAGAGCTTGAGAGCTGCAGCAGTGCTGCTGCTGTGCTGCCCTGTGCCCACTGCCTCTGGGCTCCAGTGCCTCTGTTCTGCCTTTGCAGCAGGCCATGGTTTCCTGTGTGTAGGAGATACTGGCGGAAACAGAGCTCAGTGGTCACTATTTATAGTGCAGAGCTATTTCAGTGCAGGAGGGTGGGTTTTTCACTGGCCTTGCTAAAGTTTTGTAGCAACTGCAGATTCCAGTTATTTCGCAGGTTTTTGTCAATCACAGAATGGTTTGTGTTGGAAGGGACCTTAAAGCTCATCTCACTCCACCCTCTGCCATGGGCAGGGACACCTTTCACTATCCCAGGTTGCTCCAAGCCCCATCCAACCTGGCCTTGAAGACTTCCAGGGATCCAGGGGCAGCCACAGCTTCTCTGGGCATCTTGTGCCAGGGCCTCACCACCCTCACAGTAGTACCTTTGAAGTCACATTTCTTTTATAACTCCAAAAAGTTTAGGAAGAAAAATGAGTCTGGTACTAAATGTGGAGATGCCATACCCTGGATAGGAGCTGTGAGCTGCTGTGGCTGGGAAAACACAGTTTTCTGTCAGGAAAAGGTATTGAATTAGGTGACTCCTGATCTTGCCTGTTTTGTCATGTTTATAAGGATTTACTTCAAATAAAGAAGGGTTTTCTTTTGAACTCCAAAAATAAGGGCTGGGCTTAAAAGTAAATTCAGCAGTAGAGAGCTGAAGAACAATTTTCCATCATACTGCAGGACTCCCTGGAAGGGCTAGAGGAGTTTCTCTGTGTGTTGGGGAGGTGATAATGATTAATCCCTTTGCTCTATCTGGGTTTGAACTAGAAGGAGGACTAACAGTGTAACTTCAGGCTGTGCAGAGACTTTGATCTACAGATTTCTCCTAAAAGTTGGGCAAGTAGATTAAAGATGTGGAGTCTCAACTGGCTGTTAATGGGGAGAGGATTGAGAGCATGATGAAATGGGAAAAATTACGTTGCTCTGAAGGTTTTGTAGGTGTTGGCTGACAAGATGCTGAGAATACCAGGATACTAAATTAAAAGAAAAGGGCAAAAGTCACATGAGGAGTGGTGCTGTCTGTGGAGCTTTTCAGTGAATTGAGTCAGTTAAACCCTGGTTTCCATCTCCCTGCTGTCGTGTCCCTGTTCCTTGGCTTTCTGCAGACCCTCCTTTGCATGACCAGCTTCATGTGATGTAAAACATGTTGAGTTGTTGAAAGGTATTCTTAGATCTTGAGATACTACCCTGTTTTCTCAACCTTCCAGTCAACTTTCAGGAGCAGGTTTCCCACTTTTTCTGCAGCATTATTTTGTTTTCCCTGGTCTGTGTTGGGAGCTTGAAGTACTTGGGCACAAAAACTTAAATTCTTCTTTTCAAATGTTTGCTAGAAAACAATAGCTGTAAATACTAAGTTTGAAGATCCAGAAAACATTCTGGAAGCATTTAGGAATTACTTTCTTCTAATGCTGAACAGTTAATTAGAAATTCAGAGAGACTTGGGAAGTCTTAAGTGAATTACTCTTTATGAGAAAAAAAGGAGGTGGATCTGAGTCCTTTTAAAGTGAAGCATTGCAGCCCACTGGATGTGCTCATCTTGGCTTTAAGAACTATTCCAGGCTTCTGTGTGACACAAGTGTGTGTGTGAGTGGTCTCTCAATTTTGGCTCAATACGTGCAGCTGTGATTTTGATAGTCAGCTGCAAAGCTGAGGGTTTAAGCCTTTCTTTGCTAGTTTCAAAAAGTGGGAAGCGAGTCCTGATCACAGGCAGAAATATTGAAATTCATTTTATAAGATTGGGACTGGAGATCAGATGTTGAGAGAAGTTGAAAAAAATGTTCCAGATGACTTAGGTTTGTGTCCATGTGGGTCTGATCAGGGCTCCAGAAAGGCTGCCCCAAACATGTTGCTTTAGGCATTTCTGCTCCTTCAGCTCTGCTCCCCTCAGGAGGTGATGGGTGATGTTGAGCTGCCATCACGCTGTGCTGAGGACCTGTTTGTGGCTTCCTCCTAAGCTGCAGTTCTTTCATCTCTAAGTAGTTCTGGATTGAAGTGGTGAGAGGCTCTTGCTGGGCGCTATCTGCAGACCTGTCTCTGCTCCTTACACACCAGTCAGCAAGTGCCTGTTGTCAAGTCCAGAACTTGTGTTTGACTTCAGAAGGCTTAAACTGGGACAAATTCTTCTGTATTAAATGGCTCAAACTTCCTGAGACTTGGCTCAGAAGCAGCTGAAGGAGCTGGGAGGGCTAAGCCTGGAGAAAAGGAGGCTCAGGGGGAACCTTCTGTCTCTACACAATTCCCTGACAGGAGGGGGCAGCCAGGGTGGGGTCAGGCTCTGATCTCAGGGGACAAGGCACAGGATAAGAGGAAACGGCCTCGAGTTGTACTGAGGAAATTTAGATTAAATAGTAGGGAAAATGTCTTCCCAAAAGGAGGGTGGTCAAGCACTGGCACAGGCTGCCCAGGGCAGTGGTGGAGTCACCATCCCTGGAAGTGTTAAAAAAACTTGTGGATGTGGCACACAGGGACGTGGTTTAGTGGTGAACCTGGCAGTGCTGGGAGAATTGTTGGACTCTGGTTTTGTCCAGTGTCAATGCTTCTGTGATTTTTTCCCTGCAGTTTTCACCTGTCCTTTCTCCAAGACAAGAACTGCTGAGGTTACTGGCTGTCAGTGTTCCTGTTTCAGAGGTGGCTGCTGTGAGGAACTTGTTGCAGAACTTCAAATTAGGGAGGAATTCCAAGCAATGTTCTTCAAGAAGGCTGCAAAGACCTTCAGCATCTTTGTGTTGCTTTTCCTTTTGTTGGAGCTCTGTGACTGCAACTGTCAAATGCCTTTGATGCTCTTACCTCACCACCACTTGCAAAAACTGCACTTCACTTGTTCTGCTGAGAGTGGGGATCTTTTTGGCTTTTCAGTTATTTCCAAACCCTGTTGTGGAACCTGCCTTGGGTGACTGTTGCTGGTGTGCAATGTTCTCAAGAGATTGTGATGTCCTACATTGAGCCTGGTGCTGTCTTCCAGCAGTTCAAAACTTGATTCTGTGCAATTCTGCACAAGTTGCCACAGCAATGAATGCCCTATGCTGAGATACTTTTTTTAATATATGTATGTATTATATATATATATATATATTATATATATATATATACACACACACATATATATATATATGTATATCTTACCTGCTGGCTATCACTGTCCCTGTTGTCTCACCCATGCAATCATGTTTTCGCTCTTACACTGCCCTTGGCACTGAGCTTTGTGTTAAATTGGGGAAAAAAATCCCTTGCTACAAGAAGGGCCCATTTTTATTTTGCTCCCTCGAACTCAGTGTAGGACCAGCTGGGTGCTGGAGCAGGGAACTGTGGGGTACCAGGGCTTAGCTACAGCTGCTGTGGAGCCACAGACTCCACTGTTTCCTGCTGAATGGGACAGAATGGTTTCTGCCTTTTTTCTTCACAACTTCTGTGATGTGTTTATGTGGAAGGCAGAGCCCATGCATGCATGGAAGTGTCCCAGTCACGTCTCAGTATGCTATAGAACAGTTTCTGCCATTGTCCACAAATGCTTTTGAATCTGGTGTTAATGCCTTACCATGAACATATGGCACCCAGAGATGGGAGTTCCTATTCCTAACTTCCCTCATCATTCCAGCAAGTTACTGGCACTTCCATGCAGAGTACTCCTGTTTCTTGTTTTACTTGTTGCTGTGTTTAGTGTTTATCTTCCTCTCTGTGTTTTCAAATTCTGTGCCTGTTTCTTTGCTTGTTCACTGCTGTTGCAGATCCTGGCAGAGTGTTTTGGCTCTAGCTTTGTCTATTAAAGCATATGTGCACTGGCTTCATTACTGTCACTGCCTGCAAGTACTTAATGTCTGCTAAGTGTCTGCATGTGTTGGATCTGCCTGATGAGGCTGAGAGGGGCAGCTTGACCCCATACTGGTTTAGACTGTTTACTTTGGACTGGTTGTACTAAACATTCATACTTGATCAGTGCAGGCACTTCTCTGAAGCACCTGTGTGCTGATACACCTCTTTTTTTTGCTAATTGTAGGTACTGGCAGATCAAGAGTAACCCTTACTGTTGTACTTGTGGTCACTAAAGGCTTTTCTTGTTTAGTCTTGTACTTGTGAAAGATGCTCTAAGGTCTGTTGGAGAGTTTGAATTTTTTACATCATCTTCCTCAGATGTGTGTGGTTCCAGGTATGAAGACAGCAAGCTAAGATTCCTTTGTGAAGCTCTCTCAGAACTCTGCATTTGCAGGCCTTATTTTTTGACTGTAAAGCTCCTAAATTCTTTCTATTGCCAGGTTGTTTAATGCCACCCTTTCCCCTTTGAATGCCTGCTGGCTCCCCAGCTGCTTTTAACCTGTGTGCCATCTCCCATACTCATTATCAGTCTTCCTTGGTATGATTCATGTGGGTTCTTTCCACCTTTGCTTTGCTGACATTGTCACCTTTGCCATCAGCATTGACTGAAATGTCTTCTCTGCCTTAATTCATGTAGCTCTTGCACATTCTCCATTGTACTCAAGTGATCTGCGACTATTTCTGTACCTTTAAATCCCTTTTAGGAGCAGTTTTTCCATGGCTCTTTATCAGTGAATGAGTAGTTTAAAACCCAGGTTTTAACTTGGGTTTTAACAGACAGCTCCTTGTCTGTTCAGCCTTGGACTGTACATTTTTAGTGTATTTTAAGTGATCCACAGGTGCTTAGATGGCTTTGTGTGTACTTGCTGATGGAAACCTGGCTAGTAGCTTGGAGGAAGAGTTTGAGAGTGTAAATCCCTCTGGAATGCAGGTGAAGATACGTGGAACAAGGATCCCTGAATCCTGTGCCATTGCCCAAGCTAATGAAGTGTCCTCGCTGCCTTGGTGATGTCACCCTGGTGTGTCTGAGAGCGAGTCCTAGAGCATGTCTGGGTAACCGAGGGGGATTTTGGCTGTAGCAGAGGCAGGAAGCCTGACTAGGAACAAGATTTTCTAATTAAACATTTTCTGCAGAACCAGCTTCTCTCCTTGCCTTGGCCCAGGGGTGTCACGGCATCGTGGGAGGGGCAGGGGTTTATTTGAGGTGGTACACATAGTGACAGAGTGCTGTGCAGGGCTGGCACAGGGCACAGTCTGCTGAGTTGTTGGGGGGGTTTCATGCTACTTCTGCTTGCCCTGTCAGAAGCCACAGCCGAGTTCAGATCCTCCTGGGGGACCAGTAGTGATAGTACTTTGTTTCATTGCAATCAAGGGGCTGGGGTAGAGAAGCTGCATTTTCACATCTCAGTTAGTGTTTTTTCTAAGAAAAAAGATAGGCTTTGTGGTTTTATACATTGTGACAAATTGTGTTTCCCAAGTTGCTCTGTTGTTGCCACAGCTTCACTTTCTCAAGCATTGAGGCCTGGGGCTGAGCGAGTCACCCCAGGCTCCCTGTACAATCGTGCAGAGCAGTGTGGGGGGGGTTGTTCTGACCTATTTTAGGCACCTGCCTTAAGATAATGAACCTCAAAGCCTCACCCTCACTGCCTGTCAGTGCTACACTGGTGCCAGGTCCCTTGCCAGCCTCCACACCATGAGAATCCCACCCGCTGCATGTCCTGCCTGGAAGCAGGTTGTGTCCCGCACAGGAAGGTCCAGCCCAAATTTCTTGAGTGTGAGTCAGCGACTGCCTGAGAGCAAGGTGAGGCGTGTGAAACAGCACCTCAGCTCTGCCTTTCCAGCACTTCCAACAGCTGTGGTTTGCTTATCCTTGTTCTTAGGGTAGTCTGGGCAAGGATTTGGAATAAGGCTTTACTCAGCTTTAATAACAGCTAATGATAGGGTAAGGGACTTACAGAATTTTATTAATAAAAGTAATGCTGAAGGCCGTTGCACAACTGCAGGGAAGCTTCCATATTGGCTCCACATGCTCACCAGCTGTTCTTACCTGGCTGTTGACAGTCCCCACTGGACCTGTGTGCAGCTGAGGGACTTCTGTCCTCCACTCGGTTCCAGCCCACAGCCGAGGCTCAGGTTTCCTGCCTGCCCCCTCTGCAGGCCCCTCAGCAGGGTTTCCTGTACTGACAACTCCAGCCTGAGGAGTTAAGAGCTGCTGGGGCTCTTTGGCTCCCCCGGAGTGCAGAAGGGATCACAGGGAGCAGTGTGGAGGGGGTCAGGGGCAGCTTCTGGAGGAAAGTCACAGACGTACCAGAGTATCTCTAGATTAAAACTAATGGTTCTGCTGCAGTAAAAGTTGACAGTAAAGCACCTAATTTCCCATCTGAGTGCTGCTGCTGAGCCTCAGCCAGGGCACAGTGTGGACAGGTGATCTGGCCTGGCATCAGTGCAAGATCCAGTGCAGTGTCTGAGCTGGGAGCTCTGCTGTAAATGTCCAGAGCCTGGTGTATTCAGAATACTCCATAATTTTGACCAGGATGCCAAGATCACAGTACTTTGTTACTAACAGCCCTGTTTCTCAAGGACTGATGTACATCACCATCTCTGGGAGCAGCTGGAAAATGTAAACCTCTTCTCTAGCCTTGATGATGACACTTGGACGACGTTGCACGTTTGTGCAGGCTGTTCGTTTGCCCAGGAAAACTGGTTTGGTTTGATCTGTCAGAGATTCTGCTTACTAAATCTGTTTGTTCCCAGGAGCCTATTTTCTTAAAAGAGCAGAGAAGCTCAGCACATCTCTTCCTGCCCTGTACTCCTCTAAACATGCTGAGTTTTAATTAGGCCAGACTGTGCTGATGAAATGAGGGCTTAGGCTTCAGTGGAATTTCAACTCCCTGTGTGGTGCTGATGGTCCCTGGACATGGTAGGGCACCTCCTGGGCAGGATCTCCTCCAGCTCAGGGCTGGGTTATTCTGGAGTGGAGCTTGTGGAATGTTACCATATTTCCCTGAGTATTGTTCATTGCAGAGTCTCTGGCAGCTGTTTGCTTGGCTTTTTCAGTGTCCTAAGAGCAGATGTCCTCTGTCTGCTCAAAAGTCCAGGGTATGGTGTTTCCTAAAGCTGCTCTTGTCAGTGTTCCTGTTGTGCCAGGCCGATGGCAAGTGCTGCAGGTGGCTGCAGTGGAAGCTCTTGCTGCAACACAGAATTAAACCAAACAGACCCAGACTAGGATGGAAGGTGTTGGGTCAAGGGACTAGCAGCCAACCTTTGTCTGAAGAGGAGAGCTGGTCTAGAAAGGCAAGGGCAGGTACACAGAAGGGGGAAAGATTAACCTGCTCCTTACTCTGCTCTCATGAGACACCAACTGCAGAGCTGCATCTAGCTCTGGGGTCCCCTGCACAGGAAGGATGTGATGCTGCTGAAGTGAGTCCAGAGGAGGCCATGAAGCTGATCAGAGGGATGGAGCACCTCTCCTGTGAGGAAAGGCTGAGAAAATTGGGATTGTTCAGCATGGGGAAGAGAAGCTTTGAGGTAACCTAATTGTAGCCTTCTAGTACCCGAAGAGAGTCTATAGGAAGGATGAAGAGAGACTATTTACAAGGGAATGGGCTTCACACTGCCAAAGGGCAGGGTTAGATGGAGTACTGGGAAGGAATTCCTCCCTCTGAGGGTGCTGAGGCCCTGACCCAGAGCAGCTGTGGCTGCCCCATCCCTGAAGTGTCCAAGGCCAGGTTGGGCAGGGCTTGGAGCAACCTGAGAATAGTGGAAGGTGTCCTGCCCATGGCAGAGTGTGGAACAAGATAAGCTTTGAAGTCTCTCCTAACCCAAACCAGTCAGGGATTCTGTGATCTTCCTTGCAGTGTCTGAGTCAGATACATAAATGCAAACAAGTCAATATAGGCTGTGTGAACAGGGTGCTCCAGGTAGGTGATGGCTGGTGCAGGAGAATGAAGGCAAGGTTTGCACTAGTATGGAAGTTCACAGTATGGTGCCCATCCAAGAAAACACAAAAGATTTGCTAAGTATTCCTCCAGGCTGATGGGACTCCTGTAGTCAGATGGTGTGTGAGGAGAGCTGTGCTGCAGCAGGGTGTAAAGGGACACTCGGATGTGAACGGTTCTGGACAGATACTCTGGAGCTCACAGCTGGGCGAGGATGAAGGAGTTGCCAAGAATAAATCCCTGATGTGATGAAGAATGCTTGGCTTCAGTTGGAAGCCTTGTCACTCCTCACCTTGGGCCAACCCCTTTGGAGTCCTGCTCCCTTATTTCTTACTGTCCCTGCTCGGTCCCTGCCAGCCCTGCAGCTGCTCCTGGGTTAACACTGAGCTGCAGCAAATGGGGGAATTCTGCTCACAGGGCACAAATGGAATAGGCTTGGAGAAAGTCCATCTAATAAAAGGTTAATTAATGGCAGTCAACTGAACCATGAAGAAGGAATATCTGCACTCTCATTCCAGCTGAGGGAAATCAGCTTTCCTTCCTGCAGCTTGTGCCTCTAACACTTGGGGAATTGGGTTTCTAAGCCAGACAGTGCTGTGCCACACTAAATCCCCTGAACAGAACAAATACTGCAGATGTCACAGAGGGAAGATAAAGAGAAGGCAACGTGCAAAAGTACACATTTGTGGTGATGAAGTGTTTTCGTTAGCAGGTAGCAAGGTTAGCAGGAAAGACAAGTAAGATGCCTGATGGGATACATAGACCCTCCAGGGCTTCCTGCTTACCTTACATCTCCATCTTATCCACCCCTGAGCCACTTAGCCCTCCCTTCAAGGCACCTGTTTTTTATCCCTAGGTCATCCCTTGATCTCCCTGCTCTGCTCATCTTCAGATCTTTGTAGCAAGTGCTTTTTCTCCTCCATCAGAACTACCTAAGTAAAACACCTGTGTCTGAATGTTTTTTCATCAGGGCCCCATGGGAGGCCTTTAGATGTGACAGAAGTAGCAGAAACAGTCCTGCTGAATGTGGTCCTTCAGCTGTCATGAAAGGAGTCCTCAGGGAATCATTGCAGAAACGGATTTATTTGTGGAACACCATAATCCACTTGTTCAAACATCCCTGCCCCTCAGGGACACTCAGGCCCAAAGTTTCAAAGGTTATGTTCTGCTCCCTGCCAGAGTCCCTCAAGTTTGGGATGTGCTGCAGAACAGCTGTTGGAAGGTGATGAGCCAGCTTAGTTTTCTCTCCAGATGGTGATACTTGGTGATTTGTACTGTAGGGTCTGTTGGTGTAAATGGAAGTGCAAACAGACACGGTGCATTTTACATCTATGGTTAAAGCTCCCTGTCTAAACCTGATCTTGCATTTGTACAAGGAAAGGGGTATAGTGACTTCTCTCAGATGTAGGTCAAACTCGGGGAGGGAAAGGACAGGAGCCTCCTGGAAACTGGAGATGCTCCTGCTGGCTGAGGACCCTCCGGGGCTCCCAGAAGCTGAGCCTGCCTGGTCTCCTGGAGCCGCATCTGGGTGTGGCTGCAGCCCACCCTCTCCCTGCAAGGGTGGGACTGTCAGAGCTCAGCTCTGAGCGCTGGTGCTGACTCAGAGCTCGGCCTGGCACTGGCACTGGCGTTGGCCCAGCACAGCCCCTGAGCCCCGAGCGGGATGGAGAGCAGCCTGTGCTGCCGGGCTCGGAGGTGGTGCCTTGTCCTGTGTCCTTGGCAGCCTCTCTGAGCCATGGCCGGCAGACCCCGGGGTGTGGGTCCTGCTCCTTTGCAGCCCCCCAGGGAGGCTCCAGCAGGAACAGCTCCGAGGGGAGGATCTCTACCTTTGACACCACCTGCACAAATGCTTTACAAAAGCTGTGTCTGCTTTCTTTTTTTTCCCCTCCATTTTTAAGTGAGGAGAACAATTAGATTTGTCCTAAACTGGCCCTGAGCACATTGTACAAATTTTTGATTCACTGTAACCGTGAGCAGCAGCGTGGAGAGCTGACAGCTTCCTCCTCATGGCATCTCCTGGGGCAGGTGTTCCTCTGCGGTGGGAGCGGCTGTGTGCCATGGAGCCGATTCCACGAGCATTCCTGCTGGGGCAGCGTGCAGCGGGGTGAACTCAGGGCCTTGGTGCCCGAATCCCTCCCTGGCTGCCAGCTCTGGAACTCGGTGTTACTTCTCCAGCCACGGCAGTTAACAGTGGACGCTTTTCTGAGTTTTAGTGAAAATTTGAAGCCGGTAAGTGAAGTTTTACAAAAATGACACCCTGAGCATTGTGCGCACGTCTCAAAAGTTGCAATTGGTTGTTTCATCGTCGGATGTGACAGCACCCGCGTTGGCTCCGCTCGGTGACTTGAAGTACCGAGGGTGACTTTGTGCCTTCGGAGGCCGCGGAAGCCTCGGCTCCGACGGTGCGGGGGTCCCTCCCGGGGGTCCCTCGGGCCCGGGGGCGGTGCTGGGGCGGGGG